>VWZG01007273.1:300142-332375 GCA_013396735.1 Grallaria varia
TCCCTGCCACTGTTCCCTGCCACTGCCCTGCCACAGCCCTGCCACTCTCCCTGCCACTCTCCCTGCCACTGTTCCCTGCCACTGCCCTGCCACAGCCCTGCCACTCTCCCTGCCACTCTCCCTGCCACAGCCCTGCCACTGCCCTGCCACTGTCCTGCTACTGCCCTGCCACTCTCCCTGCCACTGTTCCCTGCCACTGCCCTGCCACAGCCCTGCCACTCTCCCTGCCACTCTCCCTGCCACAGCCCTGCCACTGCCCTGCCACTGTCCTGCTACTGCCCTGCCACTCTCCCTGCCACTGTTCCCTGCCACTGCCCTGCCACAGCCCTGCCACTCTCCCTGCCACTCTCCCTGCCACAGCCCTGCCACTGCCCTGCCACTGTCCTGCTACTGCCCTGCCACTCTCCCTGCCACTGTTCCCTGCCACTGCCCTGCCACAGCCCTGCCACTCTCCCTGCCACTCTCCCTGCCACAGCCCTGCCACTGCCCTGCCACTGTCCTGCTACTGCCCTGCCACTCTCCCTGCCACTGTTCCCTGCCACTGCCCTGCCACAGCCCTGCCACTCTCCCTGCCACTCTCCCTGCCACAGCCCTGCCACTGCCCTGCCACTGTCCTGCTACTGCCCTGCCACTCTCCCTGCCACTGTTCCCTGCCATGGATCATCTGCTGGGAACTGAATCTTGAGCATAAAATTCTGAAGAAGAGGGCAACTTGGACTCCAGTGGTCTTTCAATAGAGGTAAGACAAGGATGTTTTCTGGATGTCCCTCAGGGCCATTCACCTTCCAAAAAACTCCTAATCCTCTTCCTCTGCCAGGAGAGGAGGAGAGGGCAGATTTGAGGCTCTCAGTCACGGTGTGCTGACCCTCCTTTTCCTCACATTTTTTTAGCCCCCATGTCTCTCTGTTGATATCCATCCCTGGTTTCTCACACTGAGTTTGATTCCACCACAGCCTTGTCCTTTCAGCCAAGAACAACCATTAGCTCGCTCTAATGGCCCTATTTAGATGAGGAAAACTTGTTTTTATATATTAAAGTAGACCATTTTTATATGCTCTTATGTCACATCACTGCAAATAGATAATGCCATTCTGGTATAAAGCAAGGTATATTGAAGACATAATGCAAGCAATTTGAGTTATAAATGGCTATAAAATCCAGAATTACTGTAGCCTCCCGGCTCTATCCAGATCCAGCTGTGGCCCAGTTCCCCTCCAGACACTCCATCTACCAGGCAGGTTCACGTGGTGGTCATGCCATGAAGTTTCTGCCATGAAAACAGGAGAACTGCTGTACTATGCTGGATCAAAGACTCAGGGAGCTCCCTGTCTTGTTCCTGACAGTAGCTGATAGTAGGTTCACCAGGATGGCATCTACAAGAAAAAAGGTAATTATAAACTGATGATTTTCCAGCTTCTGGAGTTCAAGGCTTCTGGGCTTGATAACTTGTAATAGATGTAATAGCTTTGTGCAACAACAGCAACTTATCTCGGTGAATCTTTTTCCAATCTGTTCACAGTTTCAGCCACTGAAATATCCTGGGGCAACAAGCTCCTCAAAGTAATTCTTTATTTTGTGCTAAAATATGAGGGGGGGTTTATTTGTTTCAAGTCTGTTGTCAACGCTTTTGATTATATACATCCCTGTTTTTATATTGAAGGAAATGGAATAATCTCACCATGTTTATTTTCTCCACACAGTTTATAATTTCATAGGTTTATCTCATCTTTTACTCTTCTTCATCCACCACCGTTGAATCATCACCATCTGCTTAACACAGTCCAGACTCCTATAATCTATCCAGTCATAAATTCTCTCCCAGTGTATTTCTTCTACCATTTTTATATGTCCTGGGAGCTTCTTACACTTCTTTGAAATAAACTTCAAGCTTGGCTATTGCAAATATATTTCTATCCTCAGCAATTTGCCATATTTGTCCCCATTTTGAGAGACTATTGAATAAAACGAGTACTAACACACATCCTTTTACAACCTTGTTGAAAATGAATGAAAATCACCCTTACCTTTTGTTCCTTATATTATAACCTATTGTTAATCCACAAAATAAGCAGTTCTTTAATCCCATGGAGGTCTCACTTCTTTAAGACCCTTAGTGAGGAAGTGTAATGGAAGTCTTACAACTATGCTATGTTGACCAATCCTTTTCATTTACAAGCTCATAAACACCCTCAAAGAATTCCAGGAGATTTATGGTAACAATTTGCTTAACAAAATCAGCATTGACTCATCCTATTTATTCCTGCTTACTCCTTGCTGTGTTATACTTCTACAAGTTGTCCAGTACAATTATTTCCCTAATGAAAGAGAAATAATGGAAGAGATTAATCACTATCCTTTAAATGTAAATATGAGCAATGTCCCCAGTAAAGCACATCTTGTTACAACGCACATTGTTTTTGTGTCTGTCATTCCCGACTTTCAAGGAGTAGGAGGGATAATGAGCATTCAGAACTCCCTGACCAAAATAAAGACAATGACAGAGATAAAATAGGGGGAAAAGGATCTGGAAGGGGAGGATGGTATTTTACATCAGCTGGCAAGGATCTTGATGGCATGGGCTGAAGTCCTTTAGAAGCTTTTCTGTAAAGTGGAGATGTTGGTAGTAAAGTCAAAGCTCCTCTGATGTGGAAATGCTTGTTTAGATTTTAATTTCTCTGTAACACTTAACTTTTCTGTTACAGTACATTTTTTTTCCTGGGTTTAGTTTGCCACCTGCAGACAAAGTGTAAATGAGAGCACTGTAGCACTTGGCTGTATGTGATGGATCTTGGTGGGTGACACATGTTTTGCAAGGAGAGCAGTCACTGAACTTGGATCTTATTTTTGAACTTTTTACCCAGAAATCAAAGCTGACGATAAATGCTGACGGTCTGGAGTTCCTTACCTGTCACTGAGTAAATCTGTAATGCTCTAATAGGACTGGAGGAAACTCGCCTTGGTTGGAAAATTTAATTTGATAGTTTTCCATGGCTGTAGCAGTAAATATTCCTGGGTAGAAGGTGTCAGAGTGTTTAGTCCTATTGCAGGAGGGAAAGCACACAGGCAACGCCTCTGACAGCCCATATAGACTTTCACCCAAATGGAGTATCTACTACAACACTGGTGTGGCAAGAGAAATAATAAATCACAAGCTCAGCCTGGTCACCTGGAGCAGATTCCTTTTAAGCTACAGCCTGTCCTGCTCCTATTAAAGTCAGCGACCGTTCTGTGCCCTATTTTTTGCCATTGATGCAGAAAATGGACTTTTCTAGCCTTCAGATAATGCCTGGTATCCACAGGGCCCGATGCACTTTCAGAACTGTTTTCCTCACCCTGGCTGATGTACTGTCCTTAAAAACGAGAGGTGGGCGGTGGGTGCTGGAGCAGCACCTCTTGCAGCACATTCTACAAGAAAAAAACTAATATATCAAGTCTCCTGAGCTCTCAAGGGTGATACTGATAGCAGTGGGTAAAGTTCAAGAAAAGAAAAACAAATAAGAAAAACAAATAAGAAAAAACTGGCAGCTACAAAGCTCTGAAATGGGCTGCAGGGACTTGCAAATGCAAAAGCACAGTCAGGTGCCAGAGCCTGAACTCTCTGCTGCCATTTTCATGGCTGTTTTCCTGCCACATGAAACCATCAGGATGCCACAAGCCAATTTATCACTCCAAAAGCGGAAAAAACCAAAGAGCCAGTTTTGACTGTTTGTGATATCAGAGGATTCATGCGGATGTGAACTGTGGTTCTGATTTTTAGGTTCAAACATGAGGAAAACACATTAGACATTGCAAAATAGCAATTTCCAGGTGCTTCACGAGTGTCTTGTAGCAGGAGCTCCACGGGCAGATTATGCATAAGATGAGTGTTTAAGACCTCAATGACCAAAAATTGTCCTTTCTCCTTAGGAACAGGTGCTTAAATTGGAAAGACAAACAAAGGAGCTCGTATCAATACCAACGTTAACCAACCTGCAACACCCAAATATGCCCGTTGTAGGAAGGTTTTTATTTTTTTAACTCCGATATTAATGTTCTATGACACTTAGACCAAAGGAAGTGGTTACAGGTGGAGCCCAACTGTGAAATTATGGCATGGCTAAAGGTACTGGGAGTTCATCACTGAGGAGCTGCAGTATTTCTCCCTGTCATGTATGCACACGTTTTGCCTGCATAAAGAGTGAATTTGGAGCCCATTGTGATGGAAAATCTTTTAAAAGGATAGGGAAAAAAAAATAAAAGAGGAACATACTTGTTTATAGGTGGTGTCAGGAAAAGAAATAACCTCTGCAAAAGTGTCTGGGTCTCCAGGGTTATGAAGGTGGCATTTTCCACCTGCACAAAATTTACTGGAAACATAAAACCCAACTAGGAGAAATGTATCATTTGTGCTGATAGTCTGCTACAGAGATCCTGCTGGAGAATATTGCCGCCCATGACTCTCTTCCCCCTGATGCAGGATCACCTCCAGTATTTCCATCCAGGAAGACTGGTGAGTTCATCAGGGCCCATCGCCACGGTCTTGGATCATCCTCTTGTCTTCTCATTTGGCCACAAGGAATTTGGTTTCTTTTCCAGGGTGAAAGGAACAGGGATTTATGCAAATATGAAGAGCAGATTTGTAGACAGGCATTGCACTAACAACACCCAGTCTCCAAAATCTTCCTGGGCCAGGCAATTTATCTGAGCAATGGGTGAAAGAATGCAGAGGGTGAGGCTTGTCCAGGAGTGCAGGATTCATTTCCTGTCCTCTATAGGAGTACATAACTTTAAGCTAGAATCAAAGAAGACCATTAAAATTCCAACATTGTAATAGTTAATCAAGAGGGAAGCTTCTGAATGTATTAAGACTTCCATGGTTCTTCTCTGGATTTATTTTCTGTTAGGCTAGGGATTTGTTAAATTATTTTCCCGGGTGGCAAGTTTTTTTTACTATTTCCCTATGAGGTTTCTTGTTTGATCATTTCCTGGGGTAAGGCACTCGGTGAAACGCTCCCTGATCCTTATCCATGCTGGCAATTGTCGCGTTGCTCTGCAAGCTTTCTGAATAAGAGTGTGAGAGAGAATGGTGGTCGCTGTGCCCCAGAGCTGCCCCATCACAGCCTGGCTTTGCAGCTCTGGGGAAAGCACAAACGAGCTGAGCTGCACTGCCCGGAGCCACCAGCAAAGAAGGAAACCCAGCTCTGCTTTCAAAGTCTCCTCTCTGCGGCTGAAGACAAAAGGAAACCAAGGGCTGAAGGAGAAAAGGAGAAGGTTACCAGAAAAGAAATCCTACTGTATTAGCAGAAATCTTTCTTGTATAACAGAAAAGAGGGGGGAAAAAATCTCAGTTATAGAGAATATGTGTAGCTGGATTGATCTCGTTCTGCACCACTCCTGCAGGCTCGGGCAGAGCAGGAGGAAAATCCATTGCAATTCCAGCACCACTTGCTTTCTTCCCTGTGCCACCAGCATTCACTGCTTGGCAGTTCATGGTCTCATTCCACGATCTCCACACATAGAACCATCTCGGTCATTTCGGAACAATTATGGGATGGGGATTTCCCTGACAAACCACTTCTATTAAACAATTTTGGCCCCTTTGCCCCCACTGTGTGACCTCTTCTCCTTTCCCTTGGGATTGCTTCTGGAAGCCTGGTATCCCTGGAGCTTTTAGAGCCCCGTCACTGTTGGAAGAGTGAACTTTTCCAAAGGAAAATTGATCTTTGTTTTTCAAAAAATGAAGTTCTTTGCTCATCTCCTCAATACCCAAATTAACTGGGTCCAAATTAAAAGTCTGATTCCCTGTTCTATGCAAAAGCAAAGCATTTCTGAGTGGAGGAGATATTGGTGTTGCAGTGGTCGGGTTAATTAAAAAAATTGGATGCCATTATCTCTCAAAGGCTCAAACAAGAATTGACTGTCAGGGCAATAGTTTTTCTTCTGTTTGGTTGTTTCAGGGTTTTTTTTTTCTTTCCCTCAGGGCAACATTTGCTCTTTATTTCTCTCTCCAGTACTTGTGATTTGTATCAGATATGTCTTTATGATCCATGTTTGTCTGAAAGCACCAATGGCTTTAACACCAGCCAAGTGTGAAGAAGGGTTCTATGCTGAAATCAAGATTTAAGCTTCCATACTGAATTTGGTTCCCAGATTTTCCATGGGAATATGGGGCACAGCTGTGTGATGTTCCTGAGCTGGAGAAAGGGTCTCCAGTGCATCCACAGAGTGCGACAGAGCTGGGTCACACCGGTATCTCCTGCAGCACTTCCCCCCTGAACTTGGGTACTTTGCATGCCTTTAATTCCTCTGCGCTTCCATTTAGCCTCTGTAGAACGAAACCAAGAATTCCCTCCTCCTCCCTCGTCCGGGTTTGTCCTCCATCCACGGCCAGCAAGTCTGCCGTGAGCTGCCATCCCTGCACGGGGACGGATCCGCGCCCGCGTGTGTTTAACAGATTAAGTTAAAAACAATCTTCGCCGCTTCATTTAACTAAAGCATTTTTCCAGACAACTTCCTCTGCTCGAATGTTCCTTCTAATTATCATTTTCCCTTTACAATATGTTGTGTCATGCTGCTTAGGAGAAAGCTCCCAGCGAGAGGGAGCGGCGGGCTTGCGAAGGAAATATGTCCTGGCTATTAGGAAGTTCAATGAAGCGCTGACTTTTATATCATCGTGTAGGGATGGGTGAAACAGCCCAGAAAAAAAAAAAGAAATGCTGCCGGCTGAGCAGCAACGTCAACGTGGGGGCTTAAAAAACCCCTCCGCTCCGCAATGGGTTTTTAAGGTTTCTCCATCAGTCGCGAGGTTGTTTTGCTCTCTCAAAGTGTTTTATCTGAACCGACTGGTCTCGGAGGTGGAGTTGGGGTCGGTGCGTGCAATTGCAGCCTGTTTGCTTCGTGCCCCGGGGGACTCTGCCCTGGGCTGCCAGGGGCTGCTTTGCTCAGAAGGAATGATTTGGAGTCACATTCGTTTGCTCTCATCCCGGTTCCATGAGCTGTTTGCAGCTGTTAATTTAACAGTTTGGTGCTTCCATCTTCCACAGGCAGCAGCAGCTGCTCCAGCGCCTCAGACATCGAAACTTCATTTCCAGTAACAGGACTTGGAGGACTGGGAGACGGTGGGAAAATGCTTCTGCTCCAGTGAACAGGGACAACGTGGTGGTCACAGAAGGCAACTGAGAGAGATTTTGTAAGATGAACCTCTGTAAGCTACAGCTCTACAGGGATGAAACGAGGAGAGGAGAAGAGCCATGAAAGCGAGTCTGTCTTGGGAGGGTTTTTCTGGGGCACAGAGTCTCTGCAGTGCCAGGGGAGCTCAATCAGCCCAAACACTAAAAACATTAAGAATAAAGAATCTCTGCCTGTCCCTAAATACATGTGAATTCAGGGTTTTTCTCTGTCCTAAGCTGAATTTAGGACAGACCCTTTTTTCTAAGCAGTAGTTCCACCAAAGTGTTGTAGAACAAAGAGTCAAACTGGTCTGTGGCACCTACTTATGGAAGAAGATGTATTTCCATTTTATGTCATCTGAAGGATGGATAAACTTTATCATCATGAAGTTACATCCAAAACTTCTTAGCCAAAGACTGTTCATGAGCCAGTATCACTGAAGTCAATAGGAAATTTTTCAGTGATTTCAAAATTAGTTTTTTCCTCCCTCTTTTATAAAAAGAAAAGAGAAAAGGAAAGGGTTTTCTGTTTTGTTTTCCAGCCCCCTGTGTTAACTTGTCAGATCTGTTGTCAGGCTGTGGTAGAAGCTGAAAACTTAATCGTTATGCTTATTATTTTTATTTTGAATTGTATTTATTTACTTTTTGTTTCACAAGGTTTTTTATCTTCTAAAGAGGACTGCATCCTCCAACATTGTTATAAAATTATTTTCTAAAGTCCACATTTTCCATTGCAAACACCTACACTTGCTACAAGCCGTTCTCTGTTTCAGCACATCTGCTGTGCTGCTCTGACATGCCTGTGCTCCGATTTGAATTCTAGGAAGAAAAACATATCCAGGATTTTGGTGTTAATTGCAACTTCTTTTTTTATTTTTTTTTCTTTACTGTGCTAAGCCCTTCTACAGCACCTGAACAATATGTTGTGCAGGGAATTTTTAGCAGCAGCAGCAGGTACCAAAAGCCAGCAGAAGTTGGAAAGATTGTTCAATTCTTGTTGGATACAGCTCCAGGTCTTTTACACAGCCCTGGAAATTGTGCTAATCTTTCTCTTCCAGGGCACTCTGCAGGGTATTTGTAGCACAAAGTTTCAGAGAGGTAATTTAATCAATTCACTCAGCTACCTGATCTCCTTTGCTCCCCTCTGTAATCAATGGGGAGCAGGGAGAGCTCCCAGAGTGGGACTTGGAGCAGCTAAATTAGGCTCCTGGTTGAAATGCTGCTTCAGAGCAGGCTGAGCTTCTCCTTTAATTACAGGGAGAGTCGAATCAGACTAGCTAGTCATCTCCGACTGCTTGGAGTTCCCTGCAGCACCCAAATGAGAGAAGATCTCAGCTTTTAAGTCCTTCTTCCATAAATACACTCCAGCTTCCTCGGTGCCTTGCTACACGAGGCAAAAGCAGGAGGACGGAATGCCTGGAGAAGCCCCAGCTTAACAATGGCATTAATCTCAAAAAGCCATTGCACAGTCATAAAAACAGGCTGGGGGGTCTCCACACATGTCCACGCCTTCACAGCTCCAAGCCCAGCCTCGCAAAAGAACTAACTTGGTCTGTCTCTGTTTCAGCATCTTCATTTAAGCAACACAAGGCCAGGCTGAGGGGCTCTGAGCAACCTGGTCTAGCGAAAGTGCCCCTGCCCATGGAACAAGATGGCCTTTAAGGTCCCTTCCAACCCAAACCACCCTGATACTCTATGAACACTGAGCTACAAGCCCCTGAACTTTCACTAATTCAACTAGTTCTCTTCTTACTGTTCCACACTGGAAAATGCCAGCTCAACATTGCTTCAAAGCTCCAGCAACACATCATGAGCCTCAGCTCCTGGCTTTATACGCTTCTGCATCTTTGTAAAGATGCTGATTTCCAGGCCATTCATTAAGAAAACCCAATGCCCTTTGCAGAGTCACTGGAATATATGGTTTTGTCCTCCTGGGAGCTGCTGCCAGGGTTGTTTAGGATCTCAGCATTAAGAACGTTGGTTTTCCCTCTGACGTGCTTGCTAGCTCACCCTGTGGCTTCAATATGGGTGTGTTATTTATTGGCAATTTCTTATGCTTCTATAATTCTCCTTTGAATGGTCATTTGCTTTGCTGGCCAGCAGTTAAGTCCCGAGATGGGTGATTTTTCTCATGGCCCATAAAATAAGAAAAGTAATTTCGTACTTTATTTCTGCCTGGTGGAAATCCATATCTGGAAAAGTGGAGCAGGCTCACAACTCATTGAAAGGCACTGGCAACTTACAGAGTATGAAATCAAAGTGCAAAATATTTTTTATGAATAGGTGGTGTGCACATTTTTTAAAGAATTCTTGTGATCAGTAGACTCCTCTAAATTAGATGAATAATCCCTCCACCCAGAAATGTAGTATGGATATTTTAAGTTGCCTGGTTAGACAAATACATTTACTATATGAGCTGTGATACCCAATGGGAGTTTCCCTATAACTTCATTGATTTGGACTATCTTGGAGTACTGGAGTATTTATAATATCTCGGTGATGCTCAGACACAGTGGAATCAAGCATGAAGCCAAACAGCTTCTCTGATTTTATCCATTCATCCATCTGTTTGACAGACAAAGGATGGCCTTCCTCATTCAAGGACCTGCGTCTGTCTTTTAACTCTGCTAAGTGGTAGGTGGCAAATGTGGTTTTTCTGGAGTGGGGAGCCCGGGGGTTGAAGGAACACCCAGCATGTAACAGCCTCTCCCAGCAGAAGGAGCAGTTGAGGACCAGACCTGTGGAGAGATGTGGGTCGTTAGAGAGGTGGGGGAGAGCCTGAAGGACCCAGGTGATGGGGAGAAGCAGTTTGCACGCATCACCTTATTATTTTCATTGTCACTTTTCTCTGAAAAGCTTTTGTTTTAATGGATGATCAAATATTTTAAAAGACTGAGTAGGCAGACAGAGGCTGCTTAAAATTTCCTCCACGCTGCCCATTGTGCCGAGGAGTGTCTGCCATGGGAAGGAAGAGCTGAAAGCCTCAGGTCTGGGTAGGAAAGTGAACAGAGTGACTTGAGGGACCAGGCTGGGAGCTCTGGTGCTATTTTGTGTACCTGGGCTAATTCTGGGCATTGACTACGAGATGTGCTCCTGGGAAACAGCTCAGCTTACAGAAATATTCCTAAGGAAAGGAATGTTGAAAGTGAAATCACAGCCTTTTCTCACTGGAAACCGGTTTTTAAGGAATCTGCTCATCCCTGTGGAGACCACAGTTATTCCAAGTGGTCTTTGCATCTTCTTGAAGCAGAGCAAGCTCTGAGGATCCTGAGGAAGCTGCTCACTGGCAACCCATCAAGCCAGCATTGTTTACTGAGGTTATCCAGCAACTAATTCCAATAGTGAAGAATAAAACAAAATCCCCATCTGCCTGAGGATAGTTGGAGAACAGAACATGAGGTCAAATTCACAGAGCAGATTATTCCTCCAGCTCTGTTGGGGATGCTGGATGGGACCAGTTCATACTACTCTTTCATCCAGATCAAACAATCTTTTGCTTCCATGAATGCCAAATTAACTCTGAAGGGCCTCACCAGATTGAAGACACCTACACCGTGTTCTTTATCTAACTAATGTGTTTACACACCCATTTGGGTTCCTGGGGAGACTTTTTCATTTGTGAACCATGGAAAAATATTTCCCAGTGTTTGCTATTCAGTTCTGTCGCAGTTTTCTAACTTTAGCTGGGGAATAAAGGTAAAAGACAGATGTGCCAAGAGTGTAACTGAAAGTTAAACAACTGATTTCTTAATTTAGGTGTTTAACGTTAAGGCATTGACTTAAAAGCCTGAGGGCCACCTTGAACAAATTAAACAAATTTTAAAGAAATTACCTGGATAGACTTCTGCAGAAATTACTGGGGACAGACTCTTTGACCCATCTCTCACAGAAGAGACCCAACGTAGCAGCTTCACTGGTGCTGCTGATCCCTTTAGGACAAAGGGAATCAGCCTCAAGACACACCAGTGGAGGTTCAGGCTGGCTATTAGGAAAAGTTTCTTCACTGGAAGTGTGGTCAAGCATTGGAACAGTCACCATCCCTGGAGGCTTTCAAAAAAGCAGGTAGATGTGGCCCCTCTCAGTGTGGTTTAGTGGGTGTGGTAGGACTTGGTCAAAGGTTCGGGTTGTTGACCTTGGAGGTCCTTTCCTGTGGGAGCAAGGCCAGAGGAGGCACCAAGTTGATCAGAGGGATGGAGCAGCTCTGCTCTGAGGAAAGGCTGAGAGAGTTGGGATTGCTCAGCCTGGAGAAGAAAAGCTTTGGGGTGACCTAATTGTGGCCTTGTAGTGCCTGAAGGAGCCAACAAGAAAGATGAAGAAAAACAACTTACAAAGGCCTGGAGTGACAGGACAAGGGGGAATGGCTTCAAACTGACAGAGATTAAATTTACATCACATATTAGGCAAAAATTCTTCCCTGGGAGGGTGGGCAGGCCCTGGCACAGGGTGCCCAGAGAAGCTGTGGCTGCCCCATCCCTGGAAGTGTCCAAGGCCACGTTGGACGGGGGGTTGGAGCAACCTGGGCTGGTGGAAGGTGTCCCTGCCCATGGCAGGTGGTGGGACTGGATGGTCTTGAAGGTCCCTTCCAACCCAAACCTTTCCATGAGTAGCAAAGCAGACCCAGGACTGAAGTCACGGATGCTCTTGGTGTTCAGCCAAGCCCTGCAGAGTATAAAGTGAAATCACCAGCTTTGGGTAGAGCTGTAGGCACATGCTAACAAGGATGGGTGAATAAAGACCACAACACCAGTAAACTCAAGTGTTTGGTGTAATTTCATAATTGGTGAAGCTGGTGCAAAGCCAGGGAGGTCACAGCCCTCATGGTCCTGACTCTGTGCCAGTGGCAGTGTGGGCAGTGAGGGGGATTCTCCAGGTCCCCTTTCCACTACTGGTGTTGGCTTTGAGACTTCTTGTGGTGATGAAATTGCACATTTTATTTTGTGTGTGAATTAATCCTGACCCAAAGACCGATAACATCCATGGAAAAGGAAAAATGTCCCAGTTTGAGAGGCTTTGGAATTCAATCTCATAACTACTGTTATTGAAGTTTATAAATTTTGTGGGTACATCTGTTACTCAAGTTTTCCTCAAAGCCTGGGTTTGACATTAAATGATGAGACTTTTGAAAAAAACACTGAGTCCTTTTAATGCTTGTTTTGGTATTATAACCTGAGATGTCTATTTTTGAAACATTTCCTCTGGGTCCAAGTTAGAGCCTTGATTATTTTTAGAGCAGAACAGCAATTCTCATCTCAATCCCACGTCTGCAGAAGCTGTGCTTTTTGGGGAAAAAACCTCAAAACTTTCACTCTGATAAGACAAAGCAAATACGTATTTGATAATAAAGGGCTGTAATGAGAAACCTCTTGTCTATCACCAACCAATCTTAAAATTGAGTTTAAACATTTCTGCCCTGAAGGTGAAAAGGCAGGTTACATTCTGGCATCAGGAGCAATATTTTGTGCTTTAGAAGTCAAACATTTGGCCCTGTGATTGAAGATAATTATCTTTATGACTGATATCATATAATCTGTGCTCATGTGTCTGTTCTATAGTTTCTATTGCAGTGTAAAACTGAAATAATGGTTTAATAGTGTTGTTAGCTGTGGAAACCATATTAAATTACTCATTGATTTTGCTCATGGTATTTTGTCTAACATAAAAATAAGATTGCTGGTCAGAAGAAGTATTAGAATGACACAGGTTTTCATATTCAGAGGAATGGTATAACTTGGGGAAGCATTAACTGGAAATTCTTGGGAAAAAATATTGAAATAAATAAAACATTTTGTCAGATTGCCACTAGAAAAAAAAGTGATCTGAGAATTGAGGGTGCTGTCAGGAGTTTAGAATTAAAGGCTGGGAAAAAGACCCTACCACTTAATTCCAACCCCCCAGTACTTATTTACATTTATCACAACAGTGGTGGCAAAACCCAGTAAGGTAGACATCCACTTTGACAGTCAGATGATCACCCATAATTATTATTTAATTTTATTATTATTATTTCCAACATTTAAGCAAAGAAAAAGACTTTTGCTTTGTCTACTCTTTCCTTTAATGGTAGTTTTACTTTGTTTTCCTTCCCTTCCCTCTTTTTCTTGAATGATATTTAAAAAACCCTTACTGTAAGAGGTTCCCAGGGTTGCATTATGCATTAAAAAACATAGATTTTTATTTGTTTGCCTAATTTTCTGTTACTTCTTTTCATTTCCATAAACTGGAAGATGACAAATGATTTTGTGAAGGGGTGAAAAAGAAAAAAAAGAGCTTCCACTGTGACATTTAAATTTGAACCCATGCTTGATGGCATGCATATGATTAAAATACATGTCACCAATGCACAGCTCTAAAAGCAGATTTTAAAACTGCTTTTGCTTCCTTTATTGCTGGTTTAACCTGCATCTGGAGAGTGCTACGGAGAGGCAATGGAGCAATTGTAAATAAGCTGCAATCATCTTTCAAAGCTTCTTCTTTACTCGTGCTCCTCAGGTGAGCTGCATTGTGGGGGCTGTAAATAAGGATTATAATGTGAACTCTTACTATGCAGATAGAGCTGGCGGTGCTAAAGTCACCTCCCAGGGCACACTGCTGACCCTGGTTCCAGGTTTGCTGTTCAGCAGGAGGTCACAGCCTGTCAAGCTCCCATAACTCAGAACTCCACCTCTCCTGCCAGCAGACGTGTTCATCCTTTCTCTAACCACGTGCAGGGGGCAGAGCTGGGATCACCATCACTTTGAGCAAGTAAATTATCTTCTGCAATCAGCACGTGTCCAATGCATGTGCTTGACCTTCTCTCGTCATCCTCAGAAGGTTCTCCATCCTTCTCCAACTGCTGTCACGCCTAAATCCAGGAGTGCTGTGTTAATATCCTCTCTTTTCTTGTTAGGAGTGGGTTCGAATTAAATTCAAGCGTAGAGTCACCACTGACATTTGGGAATGTTTGGATCTCTACCAGCCTGTCATGGCCTGTGCCCCATTTGATTTACTGGTGGAGCAGAGGGGGGCTGTTAATGCTATTACTCACTAGCTGAGCCAAAATCAAACTCTTGTCATGTGAAAGGTCTCCAAATCCAGGGCTATTGACGCTTAATTGGCATGAAAACCCCCGAGTTCCCCTGTGGTTTATTATGTGCTGAACCAATGTGGTTTTAGCAGATTTGCAGACTCTATTAAACAACCTCTATTAAATAGACAAACTTGATTATTAAATGTCTCTGGGTACCTTGCATGAACTTACTGAGGCACTAATGGTGTAAAATCTGAATATTTCCCATTAAGCAGCCAATATAAATATCTGATATGATAGTGCAGAAAAAGGAATAGTTTAATGCCTTTTTTCCTGCAGCTTTCCTTTAGGGAAATGGGAGCTGGAGGGGGAAATGGCAGTCGTGTTTCAGGAGGAGCATCCCAGAGGAGCTGATCCCTGTGCAGCAGCATCTCTGCTCTCCAACCCGTGCTGTTGCACTCAAATGGGCGCTGCATGGTGCCCTGATCCCTCTCTGATAAATACAAGCCTGGAAAACCAAGAATCTTCAATTTTATTTTATTTTTTTTATTTTATTTTTTTCATAAGAGGTTGGATTAAAAGTCAGCTTTGCTGTTTGTCTCCCCTTGGTGTTTCACTGCTCTCCTCTGCTCCCTCACCTGACCCTGACACCTCAAATGGCTCAGCTGTCCCGTGTTTGGGTGGACAGTGAGGGCTCCTCATCACACCAGAGCTGCTCTGGGAAGGCAGCAACTCCTTCCCGGGCTGTTTTCATCCTTTTGTTTTGAAGGTAGAATATCTGTCTGTCGATGTATACACACTTACTTGAACTGAAACTCTTCATTCATTCGCTATATTAATCCCTCTTTTACCTCCTTCACAGTATGAAAAGGTTTATAAACCACAAAGTTACCTCCCATTTCATTGGATAAGAATTTGCCTTTTCTGTGTTTTTACATTTTCCCCTCCATCTCTGCTCCCGTATCATCATTTCTATTTTTATTTTCTGTTATTATTAATGTTCTGAATGAATTCACTGAGCTTTTTGTTTCACGTTGGTTATCCCAATGTGTTCTCCAACACAGACCTTCCCAAATCTCTGCTGTTATTCCTTTGGCCAGTTTTTATATTTCACAGCCCTTTTTTATTTCTATTCCCCGAGTCTCTTCTCTGTCAGTGTTATTCCTTCAGCCACGCTGCCACTCTTTTGGACACATTCCTCTCCTTTTCCCCAGACACCCTGTCCTCTCCTCCATCCAATCCATCTTCCCCCACGTTCCCCTCAGCATCCCTTGCCATCTCTTTCCCTCTACCCACATTTCCCCACTCCTTCCAAGCCTCAGCTATTCTCTGCCGTGCTGGTTTGGCTTCTGTGACTTTGCTGGAAGCTCCTCTGGGCACGGGCTCAATCTTATTTCAGATTATTAATGGGGCTGGGAACGCCGAGTGGGAGGACGAAATCCAGGTGTCTGGGGCTGCATTGCAGAAATTTTGGCTCACCATTTGAAAGGTGTTTCTTCTCCCCACGGAGACAACTCAGGACACATTTCATCAGTGCTGACCATCACATGTAGGGAAGATGTGAGCGCAGGAGCCTGGTGGGGTCAGTTTGATCATAGGGAGGGTTATTCATTCCACGGTGCCGTTGCCAAGCCAAGTGCAGCCAGCAAAGGCAATCTGGCCCAAGGCTGGAGCAAAATCTGCCAGAATGGCATGGGAAAGGAGGATGGGATCTTTGGGCATCTGGGCCCGTGGATGGAGCCAGGAGCTGAGGGGAGCAGCATGTGGTGCAGCACTCAGATAATTGGGATGGGGTGGCAGCCGTCCAGCTCCTGGGTCACAGAGAGATGCTGTTAACCGGGCACGCCATGAAATTGGAAGGGATAAAGGTGGCAGACAGAGGGAAGAGCCTTTTCACAAACGTAGAGCTCGAGATGGCCGTTCCACCTCCCTTCTGCTCAGCAAACGTGTGTGATGAGCTCAGCAGGACCAGGGGCACTCACAGCCGTGGCATCAGTGAGGAGTGGCTGAGCCCCACACACCAGTGTGGGACAAGCACTGCCCTGTGTCACCGGGCTGGGGCGATTGGAAGCCCAAAATGCCTCGCTCTGTTCATCACCACAGGATTTTTGGCTCCCTGGGTCTGCTCCGGGGGCTCAGAGCAAACAAAGAACAGGTGTAGGTCAGCGAGATGTTATGGAGATGCCAAAATACCTTAATTTCCCCCTGAAAAGTCATGCCTGGTGCTATAGGTCTGGATACCACTGAGAATCTGTGCATAGAACACAAGAAAGGACAGTTTGGGAACAACTACAAAACCTTCAGAAGAAGTATTCATAGACTTAAGGGCCAGGAGGGACTATTATCATCATCTGGTCTGACTTCCTGCATAATATAGCTCAGGAAACTTCAGCTAATAATTTCTGCATCGAGACCATAACTTCTGTTTGAGTTATAGCATCAATTTTCAAGAGACATCCAGTCTTGATTTAGAGAGGATAAACTTTGGGTTCTTTTTATCTGTCTTCCAGTGTCTGAGCCTTGAGGGTGGACTTACATCTGGGTTTGAGCTTTTCTCTGCGAACCTAAAGGCTCGATAGTAACTTATCAAAAAATAAATTAAATTAAAGCTGAATTTTTCACAGCGCCTTTTTTTCACATCCATGACTTGGGGCTTTAAACAGTACACCCCAAAAATCTGAAGCTTCTGATAACATCCCACCTACTGGCGAAACAGTTATCTCCTTCCCGAAGATAAACTGGATTAGCAGTTTTAGAAGGCAACCTCTTTCCTGAAAATTTCCACCCAAGAGGAGCTGACCTGACAGGCAGCCCTTGCTCCCTCAAGCAGCAGAATTTTGTGATGGGGAGATGCAGCTCTCCCGTCCTGTCTGAAACCCGACCAGCCCTTGCCCCAAAGCTCCCAGAGCCACTGATTAAAAAGGCATGAAAGGGGGTGAATAAAAGGAAGGTTAATGGATGCTGATGTGGGAGTAACCAGGGCTGTCAGGGAGCGATTAAGCTGCCGGATAATCTTCCACCTGGAGCTGTCAGGCCGGTGTCTAATGTTTCATTCAAAGAAGGAGCTCTACATTCCTGATGAGTAAATGACAGAGAGGTTTCAATTAGAGCTGCTCTGCGACTCAAATCCTGACATTACCTGATGGTTTACTTTCAGTTCTCCCGCTGTTCTCCAGGGGATGCCAACCCATTAATAACACATTTTAGGATGTAGGGGGGGAAGGCTGCTGCTGATTAGCAGGTAGCCAGCAGTGGGTAGGGAGGGTGCACCTTTATCGAGCTGTGAATTGCCTTTATTACAGATATTTGGATGGGGCAGGAAGGGAGTTCCAAGCTGCTAATTTGAGGGAGCTGGTGCTGTTATTACAGCCGTGCCAGGGGAGGCAGGAGCAGTTCCCTGCAGCTCCATTAATGCACCTCCAGCCTGGCCACAAACCAGGTAGGGGGGTTGACCTGCAGTAAAGTTTCCCTCTGCTTCTCCCTGTAGTTGAAAACCAAGCCAAAATAGTTTCTAAAGGCAGCTCACATTAGTGCAAAGTACCCCAGGTGAGGGCAGGAAGGTAAGAAAAAACATTCAGCTAAATGTAAAACCTTTTGCTTGATGATATTGCTTGTTTTGAATTTAGCATGAATTAAGAAATGGTTGAGTGCCATGAAAACAAAATGAAAGGCTCCATTTTGGGGTCAAAGAGAATATTTCGGTTGATTGAAGGAGAGTATTTGCTCCTTTTCTCTCATTACAGTGGAAAAAATGCTTCAGGTCAAGACAGAACAGCCCTGTTTTGTTTTCCAAATGAACTGAAAAATCCATTATGCTCACAGCTGTACCTGCAATATCTTGGCTACTCTGCTCCTGAGGTCCCCCATGGAGCTCTCAGCAAAACACAAGGTAGAAGACATTAAACTGTGTTTCTTTGTGTTCCTTGCTCTTGTAGAGATCAAAGTGAGCCACACCTCAGAAACCTGAACCTCCCTCTCTTTCCCACCGAACTCTGACCCTCACCTCTAGAAAGGGTTCAAGTGAAGCTCAGCATTTTGCCCCTCATCCCACCTCATACCTCTGTCTTTTACTGTGAAATAATGTTTCAGGGGATGTGGCTCTCCCCTGTTACTGCAGGCCATGGAACACCCAGCCCAGGTGAGTGCCCAGGGCATTTCTGTTCCCTGCTCTGTCTGCCCTTGGGTCCCTCCTCTGGTTCACCTTCCCGTTCCCACCAGGCTGTGCATCCCCAGGCTGCTCCCTGGCACCACTGACTCCAAACGTCCCAGCTCCTGAGCACAGGGACTGGATTTTCAGGCTGGGACATGCGAGGATTTCTTCCATGCCCCGGTGGGAGATTTCTGTCGGGAAGTACTGACTATGAGAAGACTGAGTGGCTTTCAGAGTGGCTGGATTTGAAGAAAACAGCCTTGGGCACATTGACTTTGGAGAGCTTGGGTGTCATGAGCTGTTGGATGCCCCTGCGATCTGTGCATGGCATGGGAGTGGTGGGGCTTTGCCATGGGGTATGTTTGTTCAGTTGGAGAGTGGCCACAGGGGTAAAAACGTGATTTAATAAAGTAACTCCATGCAACTAACCCAGAGAAAACAACACATTTCACCGGTGTCCGTCTCCCTCTGCATTTCACTGAGGTCTCCCTGCTCTCCCTCCTGTGTATTGGGAATACTTCAAGCTGCAAAGCAGCCAGAGAGCTCTTTGCTTTTCCCAGTCAATTTGCACCTTGCAAAAACCTTGCGGAAGCCCTTGGTTTCTCGTGCTGATAGAGGTAACAACACATCCCTGCATGTTCTGCACAGCAGAGCTGCCCTTGCTTGTGCCATCTCCTGGTTAATCCCTCTCCTGGTGGACCCACCGCCCTGGGGGCTGCGGCACAGGCAGCGACTGATGGCCCTGGGAACTCACGGCGAGCTTGGTGAAAAACATTTCCCCACTCTGTTAAACCTGAGAAAAATGGTTCTCAAGCTGTTTTGCTTCTCAGGGAGCAGCCCAGTGTGTGTCTACCACGTTTCCATCCACCTCAGTGCAGAGATGGGAAAGCGGGTGGAAAATGCTGCTGAGTGTGAACGTGTAGATGAGGCCACTAGAAACTTAGAAGGTGGCCAAGAGTACAATTTTCATTTCTTTTGGACTGTTGAGGCCCAGTCTGGCTGAGAAGAGACTGATTATATGTACCTCTCTCTTTTCAGCACTCCTTGGTTCATCCCCAGCACCAGTCCCTGCGTGCAACAAATCTCGGTGAAGAAGAGCCAGCTCTGTATGAGCTTTGCTTTCCTGGCAAAGGGACGCGTGAGAAGTGACACCTCTGACCTGGTCCTGGACCTCAGGAAAAGTTGTCAGGGAGGAGCATGATTTTCTGACTCATTCTTTTCTCTTCACTGGGGGCCGGAGGCTCCGGCCAGGATTTACTGCCTTGTTCTCTCTGCTGCCCGTCAGGTCTCACTTTAATGAGCACTTGGAGGGTCGTTCAGCATTACGTGGCTCTGCAAAGGGGCACAACCTCAGTGTAAGATTTAAGACAACCTCAGTGTAAGATTTAAGACCGAGGCTTGTCCCTGCCACAGCTTTGAGTCTCTGAATGGCCCTTGCACATCAAACCCCATTAGGAAAGTTAATATATTTTTGTTGTTCTGTAATGACGCTGCACATGTAGGAACAAAACTATTCCGTGAGTTTTTAAGTTTCATCAGGATGGACTTGCCAGGGTAAAGTGACATTTCGAGCAAGTGTGCTGTGGACTTTGTCTTGCACCTCCTGAGCCTGATCAGTGAAAGGTCCACAGCCAGGGACAGAGTTTTCCGTTTGTTCAACTCATGCAGGGCACCAACAGAGAGAAGAAGTGGTCCAGGGTTTGGATGGCACCTATGTTTTCTTCTGTCTACATAAGCATTTGAATAAAAATAAATATCAAATAATTCCAGTGATAATTTCTGGGTTCTGGTATTTTTAGAAAACTATTTGTAGAAGCAGAGGCAGAGCTGAGGACTTCTTTCCAACAGGCTCCTGGAGACTAAAACCTCTCACATGTCTTAGAAAACAGCAGTAGGAAATGCTTTGTAAGGTTTATTTCTTTTTCCTCCCCTCTTCTCATGTCTGCTCATGGCACCTTTATCTTGACCTTCGTAAGGGCTGCCATATTTTTAGTCTCTTACTTCTCAAATGCCTCCTGCCCTGCTTTTCTTGTCTAGAGCTGCATCTGCCCAATTGATCTGTGAGCTCTCAGGGAGAAATGTGCTATTCTACCTCAGCAATGCAAGTCCAAAGCCAGAACCACTGATGGAAAAGGCTTGTGCATTTACCATGAGTGCACTGGGGTTTTTAGGTGTCCCACTGTGCCTTTTCCCTAATACCCAACCTGAACCTGCTCTCTGTCAGTTTGGAGCCATTTCCCCCTTGTCCTGTCACTCCAGGCTCTTGGAATGGTCTCTCTCCACCCTTCCTTCAGGCTCCCTTCAGGTACTGGAAGGTCACAATTAGGTCACCCCAAAGCCTTTTTTTCTCCAGGCTGAACAATCCCAATTCTCCCAGCCTTTCCTCAGGGCAGAGCTGCTCCATCCCTGGGATTACCTTGGTGGCCTCCCCTGGCCTTGCTCCAACAGGCCAATGTCCCAGGTGTGCCTTTCCCTGCGTCTGTGAATGATGTACCTGGGAGGGGAGCCGTATATCAGCCATAATGAGGCTTTGTTGCATCCAGTTATTTTGCTGTGTCCTCCATCCTGCTCTCTTTCTGTGCGTGTCAGCAAAGGAAAGGCAGGATTTATGGTCACTTCTCACTGTTTCCAACACCTGCCTGTGCAGGGGAGGTGTGCAGGGCCACCGACCTCATCCATTTAAAAGAAGCTGTTCCACGGGCTCCAAGTGACAAATGACTGCCAAAAGAGGCTCTTCACAGGAAGATCCCAATGTGAAAAGATGATTTAATATATGAATATTTACTTATAGGGAAATTTCTAGATGACGAGTATAGAGTTTTTTCTCTAAACAGTACATGGCAAGGCGAGTGTGCAAGTGAGACTTTGCAGACTCCAGGTTTATGTTGTGCTTCATACTTCCTGTGCAGCCTCAGTCAGGTGAGTCCCTCTTTGCTCCTCTTCTCCCTCCTGTAGGGAGGCTCTGGCAGACCTGATCGTTAGAGCCAGAGGGACAAATGAACGCCACAGTAATGGAGACAACAGGAGTAATTCAGGAAGAGGCACAGGCTTGAAGTGTGGCTGGCTGTAATGTCAGGTCACAGCTCCAAACACGTTCTAATCCCCAGGAGAAGCACCTTGCTCTCATTGTGTAGATGGCAGCGTCTATCAGGGATGAATGGGATGAACTGGGGCCAGCTCGAGGGCTTTGGTGTTGCTAAAGGGTCTTGTCTTGGACTGAGCTAATTTTTTATCTGTAGAGCAAAGAGTGCAGGGGATGCACGGGTGGTTGTTAAACTCACAGTCTCAAAAAAAATCCCTGAGATAAAAGGAGGGTGAGGCAGGAGTGGTACCAGGGCCAGCCTGTGAGGCTGGGTGGACACTTGGTCTCAACCTCTTTGACTCTTCCTGCATCCCTGACAAAGACAAGTCTGGGAGCGGATATGACAGAAATCAAGGCCAGAGAGAGAAAACAAGAGGCCAAAGGGGAAGCGACATCCTTCTGTCCTCACGTCTCATCTCCTCCAACAGCACGTCCTGGGGCAAAAGCAGGGGATGTGCACAGCCATGTGTATGCAGGGAGAGCTGGGGGTGATGGCCCTGAGGGAGTCACTGAAGGAAACATCTCTGGGCAGGTTCTCAGGTCAGCTCCCCTGAGTCAGTGTCTGGTGTCATTGCTGACACTGCTGAGCCCTCCCTAACCTCAGGCTTCTGGGATTTATTTGGGGATTTGCTTTGTTTTATTTCAGACTGGTGGCAAGAGGAGACTGCTGTAGAGATGACTCTGGAGTGGAATCAGTGTGCATAAAAAGCCAGGGTGATGGAAGACACTTGTCTCTTTAATGTTGCCTTGACTCTTTGTGGAGCCATCTATCTATTGCCAGTCTGTAGGTCCACAAGATGATGAGACAGATAAAATGGGATGATAAGCTTACACTAGAAGAGAACCTATCAACAGACCTGTTGATGTATTGTCCTTCTCAACTCAGGTGGATTTAGGGGTGAGGGGAGGATAAATTTTCCCCTAACGTTTTTTTTGCTGCTTTTAGATAACCATTAGCTCTCCATGGACCATGACTTTCATTTCCCATCAGCTTTGAATTACTCAGTCTGGGGCTGAGCTGGAAGGCAATTTCAAGAGGCAAAAAAAAAGAGGTGGGCAGAAACCCAATTTTTTATTTAATTCTGCTGTGGCTGGCTTAAAGTCTGCCCTTCATCAGGGTTTGCATCAAAGACAGGCTGATATTACTGTGGGCAAGGGGAGATCACAGGCTTGCCTAGATGGTCAAGGAATTGCGGACCAGTCCCGCAAGGAAACTAAAAGGATAAAACAATTCAGCAGAAGTACAATCACTCTTACCTTAAAGATAAGGGCTTTGGTATCTACAGCCATGGAACAAGCAGATGAATAGTACAGTGATTTTTGTGTATAACTGTACCGGGAACAGAGAGTTTTTTAAACCATTTTAACTAAGGTTGCAAGTACCATAAACCCTTAAACTGAGAAGGTTTAGGAATGGTTTTGGTTCTTCACACAAATTCATTCTTTGTCTCTTTCCTTCACGTTGAAATGGTGCTTAAGGACAGAAGCAAAATCACAGCTTCCCTTGGAAGAAACAAATGGCTTCACATTTACTGTGTCCCCTCTAATGGATTAAAACCTCTCCCTGGACTGCAATGAAGATCCTCAGGGCTGGTTCCCACACCTCCCCAGCCATCCCTCACCCTGCTGGAAGCAGCGTCCTGTCAGGCAGGGAGCTCAAACTCCACAGAAACACCAGTTTTTACTTTCTTTCTCCGTGGAGCTTTTTCTCCATGAACAGACACGAAGCTCTGTGTTATTTTCCTGACACTGTTGAGAGCTCCGCACAAACAGGAATCCATGGCAAAGATTTAATAGGAGAACTTGGTCACGCAGGGCAGTTGAGCAGTGGAGAGATCTTCACCCACGATGGGCATAAAGTCATAGAATAACAGAATGGGTTGGTTTGGAAGAGATCTTAAAGATCATCTCGTTCCAACACCCTGCCATGGCTTCCACTCTCCCAGGTTGCTCCAAGCCTTGTCCAACCTGGTCTTGGACACTTCCAGGGATGGGGCAGCCACAGCTTCTCTGTCCAACCTGTGCCAGGGCCTGTCCACCCTCCCATGGAAGAATTCCTTCCCAATATCCAAAGTAACCCTGCCCTCTGTCAGTCTGAAGCCATCATCCTTCATCCAGCAATTCCATGCCCTTGTCCAAGCTCCCACTCCAACTCTCCCTTTTAAGCACTGGAAATCCAACAAAGTAAATAAATCAATCAGGAATGGGAAAGAAGGTGAGAGATTTACGTTATTCTCTTTCAAGGTTTGCTTTCCTTCCTTTTGGAGTAGATTTCCCCTTTCTGGATGGTCTAGTGTGAAAAAAAACCCTCAAATGCCTGAAGTCACCTGGGTTTTCATCCTGAGAAGCTCAGTGCCCTGACACCCCTGCCTGCTGGTTGTGCTGGCTGTGCTGGTGGGGCACAGAGAATCCTGCCTTCAGGGAGCAGCTCACCATCAAAAATGTAGAGGGACACTAGAAATTAATGTCACTCATCATGTTCATAATGGTTACAGTGCGCTTTAGAAGGTGCCGTCACTGTTTAGTGCTCAGAGTTTGCTCAGTGAATTGCAGCTGAGGCTACTTTGCCCACACCTATCCTGCTCCTTGCTCTCCTTTTCCCCAGTTAGGAGAGAAAAGATAAAATTCACATTAGTCCAAAACCAGTTGGTGACAAGATGACAATACCAGCACAACAGCCTGTGTCCCTAAGTATCAACAGGCTCCTAAACACCACCAATCCAATTTAAAAATACAGCGCCAATGTTCTAATACCTAAAAACTGTTCTCATTAATTGAGGTCCCCTTTGGTTGTTGCCTGGGTGTTGGATGGTGTGATGAGTCACTGTGGCACCCAAGGGTGGGACAGGTGGCCGCAGGTGAAGCCCTGAGCGCTGAGCATGGGCAGAGCCCTGGCATGGGCTGGGGGTGCTGGCAGGGGTCTGTGCTCTGAGCATCCCAGCAGGGCAGAGGAAGCCAAATCCCTGCAGGGCCAGGAGGGGACAGCCTGGAAAGGTGACATTGGCAGCCCCCACCGCCACTGCCAGGCAAGGCGGGTTGTGGCAGCAGAGGTGATGCTGAGAAGATGCTGCCCTTTCCAGAAGGGATGTTCCCTCCTAAAGGCTGTCCTGAACGTGCCAGCGGGCAGCAGGAGCCAGCCAGGCTTCCCTGGGCTCTGGCACAGGCACCATGGGCAGCGAGTCCAGACCATTTCGGCTGCCACAGGCAGAGCTCTGCCCACCCAGCTGGCTCTGCCCACCCAGCTGGCTCTGCCCCTGGCACGGCTGGGAGGCACAGCCACACGCAGGGCACAGCAGCTTTGGGCAGGATCCCTCAGGGACTCCCTGACACCCTCCATGGGAGAGAGAGAGCCTGGCACACCATCCCGGCAAAGGAGGACAACCTCTTGGTGCTGCTCCTTGGCTTCCACGCCCGCTCCTCTCCTGTGCCAGGTGGGGTGTCCCACTGTTCCCTCAGCCCAGGAGGCAAAGGTTGGCTTCAAACCAGGAAAATTTCACCCTCACTAAAAAAGTCTCTCCTGGTTCCTCCTCGCTCGGCCAAGAGCACCAGGCCCACCACTGTGGTCCCCTGGGAGCTTGGGGAGCTCCTGGCTGGAGATGCACGTGACTGGCGCCCAAACCTGCACGGTGGAGTGGCCCCAACATCAAAAAGGTCCATTTCACAGGGGTGATGGCTTTGAAGGACTGAGATAATTGAGTTTAAGAAGAATTAATTCTCTTTGGTATTTTTCTTGTTGTTTTGGGGTTTTTTTTGTTGGAATTTTTTGAGAGGGTGTTGTTTTGTTGGTTTTTTTCAGGGGTTCTTTTGGTAGGGTTTGGTTGTTTTGTTTTGTGGGGTTTTTTTAAGTTTGTTTTTTAAGTTTGTTTTTTATTTAATCTGTGACAACATTGCTGCTGGGTGCTATCAGGGGAAATGTGCTCTGACACATGGAAAAAGCAAGATTTTTCAAGTTTTCCCCTTTGTTCCCAGGGCCCTGTGGGTTGTGTCAGGAGCTGGGGGTGGGGATTGGAGAGCGAGGTGCTTCAGTTTGGCTGGTCCCACTCCTTGTGCAAATTCTTACACCCTGCGTTGGGATCCAGCAGTCGTAGCCCTGCCTAAAAGTCAAATAGTCATAGATTTTATAAATATTTCTCACACCCAGGTTTGAAAGTGACTTCAGAATTATTCCCTGAGCTGTTCGATCCCTGTCCTGCAGATGGAAAAATAACTGCTGGATTGGGACTTCACAGTGCCTGGGCAGCACCCACGGGACTCCCTCACACACTGCTCTGATCTAATCCTCACGAAATCCAAACCTTCCTCCCCAGTGGAGACTGATCCATCACCCGCTGAGTGATTTGGGGGCTGCAGTGGCAGTGACAGGCTGGGGGATGGCTGGGGCTGCCAGCCCTCCCGCACTGAGCTGCTGCAGCAGGGGCAGGCAGCAGAGCCTTTCCAAAAGTGAGCTTAAACACCCACGTGGGGAATAAAAGCGTTTTTCTGGAGCTTCCCTGCTCCATTCAGCACTTTTGGCAGGTTTATGCCAACATCCAGCATTCCCAGGGCTGCCGTGGGAAAGAGGAGCAGCCTTTTGCTGCCGAGGTCCAGACTCTGGTGCATTTATCCTCTTGAGCAAACACCAATAAACTTTGTTATTAGCTTACTGTGTTATCTGAATCATGCAAAATAAAGCATCCACTGACCTGTTCCGTAAACTCTAAGTGGCCCTGAAGGCCATGAAGATGGGCAACTGGTTTGAAACGCTAGGCAGAAGAACTGCATGCTCTGTTGAGTTTTTCATTAGGATTTTTTTCCCCTGTCTGTTTTTCACACTCACTGGACTATGCATTTGCATGCATTATAAGGAGAATGGCTGCAATCATGATGGATTTTACTCTTTTTTAAGTCTTCATGCAAAAATATTATAGCACAAAGTTAGAGGGAAACATCCCGTTTTTGGTCTTGTGTTTTCGTGTCTCTTGTGGTCGAAATGCAAATTGAGCCTGGGCTGCAATCAATTCTGCAGGGAGTTGTAGCTGACCGAAATGAACCATGTGGTGAGGGTGCCACATGAGCTGAACATAAACATGAATTAAACCCTGCAACTGTGAAGGAGTGAGGGCTGTTGAAAAACTTGTACTAAAAATGTAAATTTAAACTCTAAAAGAATGGATGGGAAGAAGATTTAATTGCCTCGATAAAGGGGTTACATGAAAATTATGGGTGTCAGAGAAGATGAAATGTACCTCAGAAACCAGAATAGGCTGTTAATGTGTGATGGATGAATGGCAGGAGCCTGACAGAAGGCTATTAGGCAGGTGCAATTACATAGAAAATGTGTATAAGTGGTTAAAAATGTAAGTGGAAGGCAGGAGCTCTTGCTGGGTTGCAGCAGGGTCTTTGCATCATGCTGTGACCTTGGACTGAGTTTAACTCCGAGCACATCTGGTTGGACCACTCGGAGGGCCACCCTTGCCTGGATCCCGGGAGCTGTGCAACCTTGGTCCCGTGGCTGGACAGGTTACCCTGTCCTTTGGAAAGCACGTGGCATTAATTTGGGCAGTGCCAGTGCTGACACCCTTCACTGTTGGTGAGCAGGACGTGGGCTGGGTGGCTGCACACACCACGACCTGTGCAGAGTGAGGTGGGATGGGGCAGAGCTCAGCTCATCTTGGACACCTACAAACACCCTCCCTTTGCAGAGGAGAGCCCCCCCACGCTTTTAAACCGCAATTTGGCTGAATAGTTTGAGATCTGGCATTGCAATAAGATGAGGAATGGGTTGGGCTTCCCCAGAGCGTGCAGGAATGAGCATGGGAAGGTGGAGGTGTCAGGCGAGAGGTTATGCCAGTGGGATGAGGAGGCCAACAGTTGGATTTCATTTAACTGTGGATGAGTCAGAGCAGGATGCCCATGCCTGCTCACTGAGAGCCCCTTCTGCTTCTGCTGCAGATGATGATTTCTTGCTGATCAGGGACCTGCTTGTGCTAGCGCTGCACGTTGAAATCACTGCAGAAACATCTGCCGTGCCGCCAGAGTCTCCAGGATGATGTGGCTTCTGTGGTCTATCCCTGGGTAAGGGACATCTGTCACCAGCTCCCCTGGGGTGGCACCGAGGCAATGGGAAGTGTCAGAGGCTCCCACAGCTGATGAGGTGTCACTGTGTTGGCAGAAGCAGGGGAATAGAGGAAATGGAGGGACTGTGTACAGGAGCATGTAGTGACAGGACAAGGAGGAATGGCTTCAAACTGAGAGTAGGTTTAGATTGGTTATTAAGAAAATTCTTCCCTGTGAGGGTGGGCAGGCCCTGGCACAGGGTGCCCAGAGGAACTGTGGCTGCCCCATCCCTGGGAGAGTCCACGGCCAGGTTGGATGGGGCTTGGAGCAACTTGGGATAGTGGAAAGTGTCCCTGCCCATGGCAGGGGGCTTTGAAATAAATGATCTTTAAAGTCCCTTCCAACCCAAACCAACCACTCTGTGATTCTATTTTTTATACTGGCTGCGTAACTCCCCTCTAGTCCATCCTTTTCTCTTCTGTGTGTACCTCCTTCTCTTCAGTTTTGAGGAAATCCTTTTAGCTTTGCCAACTCCTTTTCTCCACAGTTTATGCCATTCCTGACTCCCAGCACAACCCTCAAATCACTCTGCCTCCGGGTTTCCTGTATTCTTCATGTCCCTTTTAAAGCCTGTTGAAAGTTGCTGCAGGTAAAAGAACAGCAGGAAGCCATAATTTGGGAAGTTTTCAGAGCTCCTTGCAGCTCTTTTGCCTGCTGCCATGCCTGACAACTTCAGCTGGGGGAATTATTCATTGGAAATAAAGCGTTTGAGGAACACAGCCGCTGATTGTTATGAATGATTTATGGATTATTTTTATTGCTGTAGACGCTAATGACTCATGGATTGGGGCTCCACGGTGTCAAGCTTTGCACACAATTGCACCAACACAGTGTGTTTAGTCAAGGATAGTGAAACAGGCAGGTGTGGGCCAGGACAGGTAGGTGGACAATCACCTTTGGGGTGGTGACTGTCCCACTGCAGCCTGCCCTGCAAGCGTGTTAAAGGCATCTTGTCACAGGTAAATGTTAATGAGCTGTTTGGAGGAGGACAAGCTTTTGCATTCCTCCCACTGGCAGCAAGGTAATAGCAAAAAAAAAAAAAAAAAAAATATTAGAAAATACACCCAATGGGCAATAAGAGCTGGTGCAATTATCAGAGCAGGAGGTGGCCTTGGTGGGTTTTACCTGTCTCCACGCAGGTTGTCTTTGCTGCTGTCGAGCTGCTCATCTCTCACTTCTGCCTGTTAAATGCTGAAGTCCATCTGTGCCCTCTCACACATGTTTTAGCCACAGCCTGGCTGCAAAACCGGGCTTCTATATAATAACAGTTGGTGATTCAACCCGCGGGAGAGAAGCGCAGCATTTCTCGGTGCTGTTTCCATTCCCTGGACTGCACACTCAGTCCAGCCCTGCCTGCTTATGAAGAACTCAGCCAGGACTGAGCTTCATAGCTCTGCTGAGATTAATGAAGTGAACTTTTGAAGGTGGCAGGTGGGTTCCTTACTCAGAGCACTCTCAATTCAGTGAAAATACCTCACCTCGCCTGAATTGTAAAAAACAAGAAAAGACCGATTTCCTCCTGGAAGATTAACGTGTGCCCACAGGGATCTCTGAGCTAAAGGGCACTGAGCCCCAGCCAGGGGCTGGAGCCCACCCCAAAATGAAAGAATATCAGTAAATTATGGGAAACAGATTCTGAAATAATACAAGTTAAATATCAGTAACCTGGCCAGTTTGGTTTCAGTAATATTAAGAAGTAGCTTCTCTGGTGCCCCATTAGCTCTGCCCAGTTGACCAGCGTATTTCTTTCTCAGCAGCCCCATATAGTAAGTCCCGTTTTCAATTAATATGAAACCACAATATTTTGGATACATAACAAAGCCTCCCACCACTTTCTGAGTGTTCAGTATTTTAACTGAGCTTCATCTCCAGGAATGCTCATATGACAATTCCTGCATCGCCTCCAGCTTTGCTGTTTTCTTTCAGGCTCAGACATTTCTCTGCCTTTAGTAAAGGCATTTTTATTTACATGGCTATCATGTTTCTGTCTTCCATCAGGCTTCCATCTGGCTGGGCAGTCATGAAAGTATTAATCATTGGGGTGTCTAGACACCCACTCCAGGATGGGAAATTCAGAAGTTCATTGCTAGATTTTACATCAGATTTCAGTCCTTCAAAGTGTTATTGATTTTACTCAAGGTATAGGATTGAATGCTTTGGATTTTTTAATTAGTTCATGTTTTTGTACCTGTTTTCCAAAGTTCGAAACTTTGGTCATTTCAGATGGGTTTTTAGCTACATCCTAAGTATCCTCATCCTGAATAAAGCTTAAGCATGATTTTAACACATGGAATTCAATAGACTTCAATGAGGGAAAAAGGTTTTCAGTTTAAAAAAAAAAGCACAGCTCCACTGGATTGTGAACTTCCACAGACAGAATACTTTCCAGAATTAGGAACTGTGTGCTGAAACTCACACCTATTAAATAGCTTAATACAACCATAAGGTCTCTGCCTTTTTGGCCCTTGAATTCCTGGGGTTACAGTTTAGCTGTAGGCTTTTATTGTGTGGTTTTTGCCTTGGTGTATGTGCTAAATTGTAGCTATTATTGAAAGCATTATAACACAACTGAAAAGGGATAATACACCAGAGCTGTGTGTATTTAACAAATATCCAGAGGCCATCAAGAAATAATTTTGACCATGCCCCTGAATATTGAATTTTGCCTGAGAGTAAAGACAGATATGAAACATAATTCTGTAGCATCTGTTCTGCTGCCATCCAGCAGCAGGCAAAGAGGTTTGGGCTTTAAAAAAAATAAAATAAATTAAATAAAACAGAACCTGAGATGGCTGAAAGCAAAGCAGAGGGTGAGGGTGAGGGGAAGCTCTGCTGGCTGGTTCTTGAGGATGGGAGGGACCTTCTGAAAGAAAACATAACAAAGCTGTGGACCAGAGGTGGGGTTTTTACTGTTTTGAACTGCTTTGGAAATCTAACAATGCTGATGGGAAGGAGATTGTGAGATACCTCTCAGGAGACAGGGTGTGAAGGCTCAAGGTTGTCATTTTTGAGCCACAGAAATCCTTTTTCCTGAGATACGGAAATTAAATAAGAACTGCAAAATAGTACATTTATGAAAGGGCCTAATCTGGAATTTGTTTATGAGAAGAAAACCCATGAGTCAAACTAAAGGGAGAGAAAGATGAGAGAATCACAGGCCAAAAGTAATGTTCTAACTACTGGACACCAAGGTGGGTCATGTGGGTCATTTTTACTTTAATAAGTGAACGTCTTTGAAAAAAGAATCAGAGTTATGTGGAAAATCTCAGTTTTCATTGAAGAAAATGAACGTGACCTCAGAGTCCAAGCCTGGGGGCAGGCACAGTACTGAGCACCCACCTAGAGTGTGGCAGCTCTGCCCCAGGACCATCCCAGAAGTGGCTCCACAAACATGACAAAAAATCAAGAAAAATAGCACTGTAGGAGTTAAAAAAAAAACTTTTCCAAACAGTTTTCTCACCTGGCTGGCTCAAGCTCAGATAAATGTTAGAAAGTCCCATAGAGATTAATATCCAGTTTGTGAGCTCTGTGTTTGAGGGTTCCCTGAGGACTTCCAGAGCCAACAGAGCCAGCAGTTTTTCCTCACACCCAGTTTGGAACCCCAGGATCTCCCTCTGTATCGAGTCCTCTTCCTGAGCTGGGTGTTGCCACATGGGATAGCTAAAAGGGTTGTATTGACTTACCCATAAGGTCTTTTTTTGCTTCCTAAATAGATATATTTGGGCAACATTGCCAATTAAACAAGAGCAAAATCTCCTTAATAATTCAGCATCATAAGAGTGATGAGCTCATTAAGAAGTTTGGATGGATTAAGTCATGCATAAAGGCTGGGGTTATAAGACAAGAGTTAAACAACTCATTGTATTGCTATAATTGGAGGTAGAGGAATTATAGTAAAGGAGCACCAAAAGGTAATTTCCATGTTGGCTAAACCCTTTCTTATTCCCTCTGGCCAGAAATTATCATATTTCTTCTCTGTAACACCTCTCCCGTATGTTTTCAAGCTCCTGTAATATCCATGTCATTATAATAATCTCAAATCCTCACACAGACCAGTGAAATTCTCTTTTTCTTTTTTTTNCCAAAAAAATCCTTTCCTTTTTTTTTTTTTTTTTTTTTTTTTTTTTTTTTTTTGTTTACACAAGGTCATTTGTGAGCTATTTACTGCTGCGAGCCTGATCTTGGCTTCGGTTCAGCTGATCAGCAGGCACAGAAAGACTTTTAAATCACAAAGACAAATAAATATTTGAAACTGATTAAGCTGAAGGAAGGTTCAAGCGTATAATGTTCCAGGGCTGATTGAGATACGTGGAGTCAAGAAACAGCAGAGGGAAAGTGACTGCAGCAGTCTGGTGGTCTGAGTGCTGCAGGAGGTGACACGTGGCGTGTGAGATCACCTCCTGCTCCGAGGGGCTCTCACAGCCTGGGAGGAAGGTTAATTTAAACTCACACACTTTGCTTAAACTGGCCCAGTTGTGCTGAGCCAAAGCAGACGGTGTAAATCCGAGGTGCCCCAGGGAGATCTGCCACTGATCAGGACCTTTCCTTGGTCCTTCTCGGTTTCCTGAATCCTGTAGGCGCAGGGTGTGACAGCTGGCCCTGGGACGAAAGAATAACGTTTGTCGTGGGAAGAACTCATGTTTAATACAAGATAGATGCACGTTTCTGCACTTAAACTGAGCTTCACAGCAGGTGCAAGGAGGATAACGGCGGGTGCAAGGAGGATAACGATGGGTGCAAGGAGGATAACG
>VWZG01007273.1:332839-450903 GCA_013396735.1 Grallaria varia
GCAAGGAGGATAACGGCAGGTGCAAGGAGGATAACGATGGGTGCAAGGAGGATAACTGCATCTGCAGGTGCATGTGGGGAAAATAATGAGCGTGCAAACAGCACATATGACTTGGTAGCCAGTGTAGGAAATAGGTCAGCACGTTCTATCCCTGTGGCCTGTGCTTTGTGCCGGCTCTGCAGCGAGTGGAAAGTTTCCAAATACCTGACATATTGGCTTTTCTGCCTTTTAATGGACACTCCGTGTTCCATAATAATGGTGACATATACAACCAGTGCTCCTGCCACTTTGCATTGACCTTTGTGGGAGAGGCAAAACACCTCAGCCACTTTCTCCTCTTTTCCTTGAGCAATCCCTTAACACACACTACAATCACCCCGAAATGCGTTCAGTAAATCATCTCTGATTGCACAGCTAAAGAGCACTACTCTGTGTTGGTCATTTAAATCATCTTCAAGGGTTTCATTGATGAAGACTTTGCGAAAGGGAAGAGGCAACAAGGAAGACCTATTGAATTTTGAGTCACTGTATGCTGGGTGTTACATTAGAACTTAAATCGGATCCAGCATTTCACGAGGAAAAGAAAACAGAAAAGTCAAGTGAGATAAAGGGCTGTTTATCCATAGGAAGACGTGATATGTATAAGAAGAGCCATCTCACAAAAGGGTTAGCTGTTCAAAACGCTCCCTTAAAGAAGATACAATTAGAGCTTAATCGTTGCTTTCTTCAGTTCAAAGCTCCCCCATCTCGGCTAATGAACACGTATGCCAAGTCAGCCCGATTTGTACCTTGCTTATCTTGACCATTAAACAAGCGGGCTCTTTGCTAACGCTGCTGTTTGGAGAGATTGCACATCCCTGGGTGGGAGCAGAGCTCCTCTCTGGAGCTCGGATTTTCCTCCGTGCAAAGCGTGAGGGATCCGATGTGATTTCTTCCTTCCAAGGAACTCCTAACAATTAATTGACAAATAAGTTGATAAAAAGCTAATGGATGCTAAATTAACCACAGGAGGGTTGCTGATGTGTTCCCTGAACCGCAGGAATGGGGTGGGGAATTACAAGGGGGAAGAAAAAAAAAATCAATGAAGTAAGAAAGTTGGAGCCCGTAAAGTTCAAGGGAGGTGCAATTGTCACTTGACAGCAAATGTAGAGCAAATTAGTTTATTAATGTGCAATACTGCACCATGTGTTTGAGGCTGCTGTGTGTTAACGGAGAGGCTGCAAGGAAGAGTCAAGCTCTCCAAGCTGTGCCTATACTGGTAAATTAAATATACTGGTATATCTCTGTCTGACACTGGGGCTGGCAGATTCATCTCCCAGCTCTCTTCTCCTGCAGCATGGGCTGCTGTCTGCAGGATGCTTGTTGAAATAACTCTAGCGTGTTAAATCACACATCCTTCTTGGGAACTGTCTAGAAATGGGTTTGTTACCCATTGGGTAACAAAGTGGGGGACTGCTGCAGCAGGTATCTGCCAAGGGAGAGTGAGGAGGCAGCAGTGACCCTGTGCAGAGCTGTGCTGGAAGGCTGGCTGGGATTTAGACCAGACTGGAAGGCTGGTTGTGACTTGGACCATGCTGGAAGACCGTCTGAGACCTGGAAGGCTGTCTGGGACCTGGAAGAAGCACAGGCTGCTGGTTGGGGACAGCTGAGCACTGATACACCCACAGTGTCTCTGGGCTCGGGGCACACTGTGTTGCACTCTTAGGCACAGACTGGGTCCTGCCTTCAAAACTGACTCTTTTTGAAGTGCCACATCCCAGCCTTGTGCAGGCAGAATCTCTTCCTAGAGTAGGATTTTTCCCTTTTCCTCCCCCAGATGGGTGTTTCTCTTTCCCTGTTCCATGCACAACACTACATTTCTCTTCTGTCACAGGATCTTCTTGGGGAGCAATTGCTGAGTCCAGCAGTTCCATGTGATCCATGGGCCTCATCCACTCAGAAGTGTGCTGGCCTTGGGGCAATTTTGCATTTTATCAGGTAACTGAGTGTTTTGCTCTTCATCTGCACACGCAAGACGTACACAGGCACATGCACAGATGCTGCTGTACAGGCTGCAGGCCTGTCCATCAGTGACACTTCTCAGTGTGCCGACATCTCCATGGGATTCTCCTTAAATCTGACTGATCAGGGTGCTCCAGGCATGGTATTTCTGCCGTGGCCATATCCATGGGAGTGCGTGCTGTGGGTCTTTCCATTTGCCAGCACAGTGCTGATCCAGGAGCACACAGGTTCCCCACGTGGGTCAGTCCAACACTTGAAAACTGATGCCCATCACACGCCATCAAACATGTTCTTACAGAGCCCAGGAGCTGTTCATTCATTCCCAAGCCCAAAGCACCAGTGACACCTGCAGCACCCAAGGTCTCTTGTAAACAGTGCAATCCAATCCCCAAAGCCTCGTAGCAATGATGAGCAAAAAAATCATGGCAGCCAGTATTGGAAAAACAGGAATTCAGCTAAAGCAACAGTACCTCGACAACACTTGGCAGTGCAAACATCACTTAACTTGACAAACAACCAGTAGTAGCTAGAATGAAAATAAAGGGTTAGGCAGGTAGAGAGATAAAGTATGAAGAACATGCTGAGCAAATAACAGCCTTTGGAGAATCAACATTAGCATAATTACTAAACATACGTAATTGCTGAAATAGCATTTGCTGGCAGCGTTTATGTTTCTAAATGCAACAGTTTCTCTCTTCCCTACCTAATCTTCTGCGAGGTCCTGCAAGTGTGCTTACACTGCTTCTAGGGGAGAGAGCTGCTGTGGGAATTGGCTCCATCCGAAAGGCAAGGGCATGGAGGGGAGCAAACCTGCTTAACGCCCTGGAGTCCAACCATCCTTTTAAACTAGGTTGTCATACCTGGGGCTGTGTGCCTTGTTAAATGTTATACCATCAAGTCAGCAATTGTGCCAGTGCCCTACTCGATACTTGATAAGATTGGACATTCTCAAATCAATTCCTATTGATTTCTCACTGCTGAAATAGGATAAGCATGTGACAGATACAATGAATGTTTAGTACAGCAGATCAAGCCATTCCAGCACTAGGAAACAGCTTGATAAAAAAATATAAACAAAACCAAAACAAAACACCCCAGCAACATGCATAAACAAAGGTCCTGGCTACAACCAAAAGCATTAGTTGGTTCTGCTTTAAAATTCATTTGGCCACACTTTTGCCTGGAGGGCAGGTGGAAATTAAAAATTAAATAAGATAAACAGCCCAGCAACAGATGAGGTTACATCTGTGAAGGTTATAGGGCTGATCTGCAATTATTTATGGGCACTGTATGTGACCTGGGTTCTGAGGTCGTGCTGTACAGGCTCTTACTGCAGCCCTTACTGGATGTTGGGCAGTGAGGAGGCTGGTCAGAGCCACTGGCTGGCCTCTACCTAAAGTAAATTACCTATAAATACCATAGGGAGGGGAAAAATTGTAGTCGAATTATGGCTGAAACTATTAGCTGTGAAGATTGCTCTGGAGAACAGAAGTACAAAAGGGACTCAGATTGGGTTTCGGTTTTTGGTGGTTTTTTTTTTTAAAGAAGAAGGATAGTGATTTGAAAGTAACTGCAGAGGGCAAAAATGGGACCATGCAAGGGTGGCTCAAAAAGGACAGGATTATCACAGAGACATCCCCCATGGAGAAGGTAGAAGTAGTCAGGCCTTCGAAACTATCAACATGTTAGTAAGAAACAGGAAAGTCACACATAGAAACAGTTCTCACTGGCTGAAAACATCTTATGGTATTAAAAAATTGCTGTTTTCTTATTGTGAGGTGGATATTCACCTTGGATCACTGATCAGGCCCTCTTGCCAATCTTCTTAACTGGATGCATTGAGAGAAATGGGTGTCATCCTGACATGGACCATGGGTTATGGGTTCCCAAATCCTACAGCAAAAGAAGGAGCATTCCCTTTGATAGGCAGCCCCACAACTCTCAGAATTCTCCTTCATGGGCTTCTGAGAAACCTCTGTAGGGTTTCACCAGCAGCAAGTGTTTCGTGGTGCACAAACTGCAGGATATCTCCAGCCTTGAAAATTTGCTTTTGTCCATACTTTCCTCAGAGGAAATTCAAACACAATAAACAAGAAGCACAAGGCCATTTGGTTGTCCATACATAAAGAAGAGATAAAAATGGCAGACCCTTCAAAACCAAACCAGAAAAGCCTTCTCTTGCCTAACCCTGTGGTGGCATTTAGACAGATGTTTCTTTAGGCGAGAAGATCAGTATTTTGCTGTCATTCATTACGGATTTACCAGTTTTGTATTGATTTTGTTGTGGCCTCCTATGTACTTTAATTGCTGCAATAGAGAAACAAGTTGCTATACATGACATTTCCCTTCTGAGAAGCTGGCAACAGAATTGCACGAACCACTGGTAGATTCACTGATTTCCCTTGTGAGTCAGTAATAAAACGATGACTGAAACAGCTTGTCCTTCTCTCTGTTCCAAAACAGCTATTTTATTTTTTTTTCTGAAGGACTCTCACTAGCTGTGGATTTAAAAAGAGAAATTTTCCTAATTGCTGGATAAAATGGTAGAATTTCCTATAGTATCTCATGGTTATTAAGTCTGAGGTGTTACTGATTTCTTTGGAGGCACAGCCACCTTGGCTTGAGCAGGCAGGTCGCTCAGGCTCCAGCTGAGGTGCCAAGGTGGCCAAGGGCAATGACCATAATTGATACAGGGGATTCTGGTACCCTCATCTTTACACTGACACACGGTGCAGCTCTCAGGAGGGTGGGTTGAACAAGAAATGCTCCTTCCTCTGGGATGTGAGCCACCAGCTCCGACTCCAGCCTTCTCACCTGGGATGTTGGCAGCAGCTGGAAACCCATATGGTGTGGGGCAAAAAGGTGTCACGGCGTTCTTGCAGACTGAGGAGCAGGTAAGGCTGATTAAGTTGCCTCACTTCATCCTTCTGGAAGGCTTTTCTTTGATGGTGTAGTTTCTAGAGGTTCTTTGAGGGCACTGCCAGCTGTCCCAGCCCAGAAGAATCCCCATTCCCTGAGCAGCTGCTGTGCCAGAAGAAGGCGTTTGGAGAACCCACAGACTGAAATGAAGGTGAGAGAAGAAGAGTCTATTTTGTGTTCTCTGTGACTGCCCCCTCAACTTGCAATATTTTCAAAAGGTAATGCTCTAACCTTCTGGCTTTAGCCATCTGCTGACACCCTCTCTCTGGGTTTCCATAGCTGTGTTCTTCTCACAGTGCATTTTTAACCCAAATACTCTTTTTTTTGGCATTTTTTTTGAAACTGCAACCTTGGAAAAGCTGAGGCCAAGAAAAATAATAGCCATGAGGTAGTTCATCTCATTGAGAACTGTGTCAGAGTTAAAATTCCTGACAATACCCACTGTTCTACTTTAGACTGGTTTGGGTCCCACTGTATGAATTAATGTGATAGGAAAAGAACCATCAAATTCTACCCTCTAGCAGTTTGGTGTGTGCATATTGAGGTGCTGCAAGAAAACACAGAGAGATGAAAGCCTGTGAGGTGACCCATTAAAATAATGCAGTGTGTCCATAAATAAATGAAGGTCTTCAACCACCCCATGAGGTAAGTCAGCATTACAGGGTTTTTTGAGATGGATAAACTAGAGATGCAGATGGTGATGAGTTGTCCCAGCAACATGTTGGAGGCAGAGCCTGAGCAATACCTGGTGGGATTTTAGAAGTGCTGAGGTTGCTGAGGAAGAAGATGATTTGTTAGGGCTGGTCAGTTTGATAAGAAACTGTTGTGTGCAGTTAAGCAAAGTAAAATGAGATCTGACAGCTCTGGGGGTGCATCAGAAGGCTCTGAACAACCTGGTCTAGTAGAAGGTGCCCCTGCCCATGGCAGTGGGTTGGCACCAGATGATCTCAAGGGTCCCTTCCAGCCCAAACCATTCCATGGTTCTAGGACTCGTGCACGGGTTTTGCAGAGACACAGGATCTACTTCCTAAAAAGTGTGATCAGAGAAGTGGCGAAAACATGCTCAGCCCAGAAAGAAGAGGTGGGCTGAAGGAAAAAATACAACAAAAAAAGCTTTCTTTGCCTTCTGCCGATGTTGCTTCAGATCTGAGCTGCTGGAAAACTCCTTAAGGAGCATTTGCAAGCTGTTGTGTTATGGTCATTTCGGCAGAGCCCAGCTGGTTAATGTCAGCAAATCTGGGCTGGTATCAGTGCCTGAAATAAAACCCTTCTTGCCAGGAGAAGAAAGTCTAAGACCAGAAAAGTCTGGTTGTGTTTTTTTCCATCATTGCCTATGTACTTCTCAGAGACATGTAAACAAAGCCAACTTGTTGATGAGAAATATGTCAATCAAAGAGCTACTGAATGTTCTGGAGACAGTTACCGCTAGATGTTTTGACTAAATGACTGAGAGCTCATGCTCTTGGGAAATTTCCCAATAGATCTGAAGATAAACACACGGGCTCTTGGCATCTCTCCTGCCTGGATAAGAATCTGAGAACTGATAATTATTTACATTTAGCCTGTGCACCTTGTAAAACTTGTGGTGCATCCTTTAGAAGGCAGCACTGGAGAGTTTCATAGCAGTGTTTATTAAGGACAAAGTCCCAGTGAATATTTAAGTTCTGCCAGACTACTTGTCTACATTTCAAATCATGGCAGAATAAAAATATTACTCGCTATGTCACATTCATCCTTAGTCATTTTGGTCGCAGCTGAAATGCAGAGGTAGGAAAAATGAGATGAGTGAACCTGTTCTGGAAGGCTCTGCACTGGGTGGTAACATCACAGGCAGGTGAGGCAGCAGGGGAAAATCTGGTATTCCAAGCAATTTTCATAAGTTTTCATTTAAGTCAAGAGTTTAATGATCCCCTGCTGCTCCACTTCTTTGCTTCTGAATGCTCCTTCATTGGACAGAACTCTGCTAAATCCTCAGTCTGGGGCAAGATGAATTACCTGGAGGTTGCCCTCAACCAGCGAGAAGTAGAATTCCAACCTAGGCACCTACAGGAGCACCAAAGCTGTAAGCAGCACATTGACACCAATGGTCCTGCCTCTTGGTTTGCTGCACAACACCCTGAAAATGGGCATTGCTCACTAAGATCCAGGTCTCCTCCCAAGCACAAGTGCTCTTGTGCAGTGACATGCTGTGCAGCAGCCTGGGACAGCTGCTCGAGCAAGGACATGGGGAGTGGAGGACAATACAGGGCAATCTGTAAGAGAACAACACCTCCTTAGTCTGACCAGCAGGTAATATTTTTTTCCCTCCCATTTTCCTTTTGAGAGGAAGTGTCTGCTGTGCAGAAATCTTGAGGAACAGAGGCCTCAGAGGAGGAATCAAAAGGAGAAAATTTCAATCCAAAAGCTCAAATTTTTGCCTCTGCCAGCAGTGACCTTTCTGATTTGTTTACCAGGAACACGCACAGGAGTGATCCTTTCTGCTGGAAGAAATACAGTGCATAAGTGGTTCTGTTCTCCACCTGCAATACAGATCACTCATTTTAATTTTACCTGTTGCGCTCAGTCTCTCTTCCATAGCCCCTGACTGGCAGAAACACAAGCCCACACAGCCCATGGAGTAGTAAACATAACTGTGAAATGTCACAGCAGTAACCAAAATTTCACATATCAGCAGAAGTAATAAATATGATGAAAAAATTATTTGCCCATGAGAATTATCCAGTCTCCATTAGTGGGAGTAAATGACTGAGTTTATTCCCGGAGCTTGCAGAGTTTTGTAATTCTTTGTCTCTGCCAGGAACCTGTTCTAGACTTGCCCAGGCTCTGCATTATTTTATCTCAGTTAAGTCAACAAAATCCAGTCTGGTTCAGAGTAAGCTATTGCAGTAACACAGTGCATTAGCACAAATACCATTGCACAGTGCTGCAGCAGTATAAGCATCTCCTCTGATCTGCAAAATAATTCTCTCCCCCAGAGCAGTTAGAAGCTGGTCAGTGTAGTGAACATTGCACTGGTTGGTGGGGGAAATGATGCTGACGTTATTTATACCCTGAAAGCAGAGCTCTGCATGGACACACACTCTCTGTGTAGGAGTGTATATGTGCTTTCCTCTACAGATGTAGGTATAAATATGTGTAAAACGAAGTCCACCAGCCAAGCTTAAGTCCAACTCCAGATTTCCTCAGGACGAATTGTAATGACAGGTTGGCTGAAGGATTTGGCTCCCATATTTGTACAATTGTAGTTTAAAGAATAATTTCCTTGTTTTTCATAAATACCCATCGATGTGTAGGACTTCTCATAATCCATCGGAGACTCTCAGACCTTGTCAAAATTAATTAAATATTACACTTTAATGATTCTGGACATGGTCATAAGCTCACATGTTTATAGCAGAAAAGTACCTGCTCTCAAGCCCTTGGGAGGTCACAGGAGCCCTGAATTACTTCAGTGCCCACAGCAACAGAATTGAAAATGCCCAGAAATTGCTCTCCCAGGACTGAAAGCTGTTGTTGGCCTTGACCTTCTCCTGGCAGCCCATCATCTGCACCAGCAACACTGGGGTGAGGTGCTTTCCTTGCCAAGGAAAGGTATTACCACTCTCTCTCAAGCACCCACCTCCAAAATTTGGAGCTCAGCTTCTAAATTTAAAACACCCAGCGATTGCTGCCACCCAAAAGGCCCCAGAACAGAAAGGTGTTCCTGGCCTTCACCTCCCTGCCATCCCTTCCAGGGGCTGAGCAGACCCTGTTCTTATGGTCTAGCTCTGACATCCCACAGCTGGAACAGCTCCTTCTCCTTCTCCCCTTCAGTCCCTACCTGGCAAACTCAATGAGAGGGAAGGGCAGCACTGCACAGGCTCAGCTAATGCTTTACACAGACTAGGAAGATCTTCACCAGCTCTTCCTGGATGACTCTGCCTGGTTGTCATGTGTGCTCTTCTGCACCAGCTGTGGAACACAGGGATGCTGCAGCTGGCCCCATTATATCCACAGCACTGCTTTGGGATCTTAATCCTCCCTTTCATACTGAATAATCAATATAGGACTCAGATGAACAGAGACCAGCTGTGTTCCCATTCTTGCAGCGGGACTGATATGAACCAGGGCAGAAGGATTTATCTTTTGAGGTTGGTGCCTTCTCCTGCATTTTTCCAGAGCTGCAGTCTGCTCAGCCTGCAACCCAATGAAACGTGTGAGACCATCCTGGTGATGAAAATAGTCCATATTTGCTGATCTTTAGAAGTTTCCACAAAGACCATTGCTGAGAAAAGAGGTGTCCTGGCTGGATGTCTATGTATGTGCACTGTTTCTGGGTTGCTATTAATTTACAGTGGTATTGTGAGAAGAGTTAATAACAACACTTTGTTTCTATAAAAACTCTTCTATATATGCCTAGATCTAAACACACAAGTTTCTTCACTCATAGAAATTAAAATAAACAACTGGAGAACAAACAAGCACAAATGGTAATTAAGCTTTGAGTCTTCCAGCATTCCCAAGCCACTCCTGTGACTTGCCAGTCTTGTCAATATTTTCACACGTTCAGCAGCTCTGGAAAGTAAACAAATGGCCACCAGTGGGTAAGCACTTCAGTGTTTATTTTCCAGAATTAGTTGCTCAGGTGGGTTGCATGTGTGTCGCAGACTGAATACATCTCCTTCAGAGGCTTCAAAACCAGACTTAGGCACCTGGAAATGCTGAAGTCTTGGATATTTTCATATCAAGCCTGCACTTCATATTACATGAGATTCTTCCTCCACCAGCTAATCAGCAAAGCATCACCCAAGGACTTGGACATATCAGTCCCCTTATTGACTTTTAACCATCTTTTCTACTTGTATTTTCTTTGGCAAATAATGGGAAATTTCCCAACACATACAAAAAAAGACTCAAATTCAGTTTGTACAGATTCAGTTTGACAGCATCCCTTAAAATTCACTGCGAAAGAATATTCTGAGTGGCACCGTTGTCCTGTGGCTTTACAGATTAAATTCCTGCGTGATCGGCAGTGGCTGCTCATTCTTCAGGACCCAAAGTCAGCGAGGGAAAAGCCACAAAAAAAGTCATCGGAGAGAGGTTACTTATGAAGGGAAGAAAAGAACATAATGAGGCCACAGCTCGATACAGGGAGGGATGTTACTGGAAGGCTCAGAAGATGGTTTGACGTGGACGAACGGTGATGCCTCTGACAGCTGGGTGCACCTGATGATACGAGGTGGAATAACCAGTGAGGCTGATATGAGTCCCAGCCCCAGAGCAGCAATCCAGCCCACGCTCCTCTGGATAAATCAGGCCCTGTCTCCGCTGATGTGAAAGCTCCAGAGGATGTTAATGTGGTGAAGTTATTTCAAGCCCTTCCTGAGGAGTCAGTGCTGTGTGCAAGGCAGTTCCTTGCCCTCCTCCAGGTAACTTGGCTTGAAGGGAGAAGGCTGTAAATGCAAACAGTGCAGCTGGATCAGGAATTGCCATACCTGCCTGCTCATCTCACTGTATCGTAGAATCATGGAATGCCCTGAGCTGGAAGGAACCAACAAGGATCATCCAGGGCCAATCCCTGGCCCTGCACAGACATCCCAACAATCCCACCCTGTGCCTGAGAGCATTGCCCCAAACAGTCCTCGAGCTCTGACAGTTTTGGGGCCGTGACCACCCCCTGATGCAAGCAGGGATGTTTGGAATAACTACAGCAGCCACATCCTCTTAATGCCCCTTCTTTCCTATTTTTGTGGTAGAGTGGTCCAGGCTCTCCATCTCCCCTGGGTCACCGTGCCCCTTATGGCCTGAATTGTGCTCGATTGTCATAAAAAGACAAGCGATGCATCCCTGCTGTAAAAGCTGACCCCGTGTTAAATCTCAGGGTCCTGCTCCAAGGTACCAGAAATATTTTACCTGGAAAAAAAATCCATAGATATTTGTTCAGAAATACCCACACAGAAGCAAGAGGCAGCCTTCCAGCTCCCAGCCTGATGTAATTCTGGGTCACTGGAAAGAGCTATAAATGTATAAGCAGCAGGCAATTATAATAATAAACAGAGCTATTTCTGGCACATCACCACTCACAGAAGTCAGTGTTTGGGCTCCTGTAAATATACTGATATGTACTTAAATGTTAAAAACAGCAATGAGCTGGGTATGTATGCACTATATATAACTATGTAACCCCCTCCCCATTATTACTTACAAGCATATTTCCTTAATTGCCATGTGAAACTGTTGTCTCCTAAAATTCTGTGGGTGGTTTGAAGCAAAATATTGAAGATTAATACAATTTTAAACTAGTAAATTACTTCTTCCCTAGCTTAGTTTAGCTTTATGTAGCTGCAATAATAGTGTATCTTGGTGATATGTTTAATATTGCATTACACTGTACTATTTTCCATTGTGCTGAAATATGTTTTAGCATTTTCCCACAATGTAAGATGACAGAGATCAATTACAAACCTATTAAATGTCAATTAACATCTTTGCAATCTGAATCCCAAATGAACTTGTTAAAGCTACCTTGTTATATGTCACTTACATGTATAAATGCTGGTTAAATGTTTAATGAATGCAGGAAAAAGTAATTACCTGTTTACTGTTTATGTAAGCGAATCTCATCACCGTTAGTTATGTCCACTGGAAAATTAAGACTGAATTTGCAAAACCTAGTGACTAAAATACGTACTGAAATGCATCATTCATTAATCAGGTGCACTTCTATGTAGTGCCTAAATATAGATTTGGGAATCTAATTCTCAGCACTTCAGCAGGAGTATTTTGTCCTATTAAGCTATGAAGTTATTTTTAGTGTGGTCTAGTCAACACCGGTGCTCCCTAGGATGGAGTTTAAGCATTGTGTAGCACCTACAAAGCCTTGAGCTTTCCTGGAAAAGGTCGTCATCACATAAAAAATTCATTCTTTTTAACAATAATTTAGTTTAAAATGTAGTGAGTACCACAAGGTTAACACCTACACTCATAGGAAAATGCAGTCATTGCCCTTGGGATAAGAACTCTCCCCTTGCAGAATATTAAAAACAGGATTTTTATTTATTACGAGTAGTCAAGACCCTGCTTTGGCATCTCAGCTGAAAAATGGCACCTTCAGGAGCACAGCAGAGATCACATTGCCTGCTTCACTTATCAATCTTGGTTGCCTTTGCTAACGACCTGCTCTCTTTGCCGGGTCCAGGCAGAGCTCAGGAGTGCTCCAAACCAGGCTCTGGTGACAACCAGGCTCTCTCTGGTGACTCCAGGGGATGCTGGAAGAGGCCCCTGTGTTAAGGTGGGTGGAGGTGGGAGGATGAGCAGGTCCATCCCGAGGAGAAGGCACCTCTTGCGTCCCTTGGGCCAGCACTGTTTCCCTCTCAGTTAGAGCAAACACATTCACTTCCCACGCATGTTGTTCACACACCTCCCTCTCCCCTTCCGTGAGTTATTTGTGTGGGAGTGAGATCAAAAGGGAGGTTATAAAGCCAAGCCAGCGAGGGCACAACCTGTACACGAACAAAGAGGGGAGTTATTAATTGGGGACCTCTTCTGCCTCACCCTTGTGGCTGGTAAAAACACGGGTCTCCCCAAAGCTAAGCTGAGGATCAAAGGGGGATCTTAGACCTTACAGATCACAGCCTGCAGCACGAGCAGTGGAGGGGGCAGCTGTCAGACATGGCAGGCTGGCAGATGAAACCTTGGAGAGGAGCAAACTCTTCAGTTCCTCAGGCAGTGTGATGCTCCACGGACAAGTCCATCCATGGCCAACCCCTGGGGGAGATCGCAGCCTTCAGGAACACAAAACAGGCAGCTACTTCTCTTTGTCCCTTTCAGCCATTTCCTTATGTTCTTCTTGATAAATGCGACATTTTTTCCATTGAAATAATTGTCTCTTTGTCATTAGAAAATACAGTTCTCAGTGTCACGTGTGGCAAAAGGGAGGGAGCAGCCTTGAGAGCATCAGCTGGAAAGATCCACACAGGGATACGTGTGCTCACCAGGCTGCAGCATGGACCACGAGGAGACATCCCCCGGAATCCAGAGCCAGGACCTGGCTGTGGTGCAGCATGATAATGGCTTGCAAGTAAAACAGCACAAAACCCCACAGTCTGTCATGCTGGACAGCATGGTCTGCTGGTCATGGTCTCCTTAAGGACTTCCTCCTTGATGTCTGTCAATTATGCCCAGCCCAACCAACAGACTGTTGCCTGGGACAGGGTCTGGCTTGGCAAGGTCCCTGAGAGAAAATCATTAGGTAGAAAATGCTCCATTAGAAGTTTGCCAACCATCCTTCTCTGATAGCAGGCCTTATTTTAGACTAATTCCTCCTCACTGTGTCCTGGATCATGCCAGCTGAGGATGTTACGGGACTCACATGCTGAATTCTCATTGAAATAAATTCAGATTGGCCAGCAGACCCCACTCTACGGCTCTGCAAGGCTGACCTTCTGTGTCCCCTGCTTTTTGTACCAGATGACTTCAGATGAGGCCATTAACACTAATTAGGTAGGAGGGGGACCAACAGTCACCTTTGCTGCCAGGTTGTCCCATCTGCAGGTGTCATAAAATCCTGGCTTTGGGGAGCCCAGGGCTGTTCTTCCCTGCTTGCCTGGGGCAAAAGGCAGCAACAGACACAGAGGTGGTTTTGCTCTTGAAACCTGTAGGTTCAGGAGATGATGCGTTTTGGGGCGTGTCACAATTTCTACCAGAGGAAATAGCAAAAAGGGTGTTGTTCAGAAGTGGCCTCTGCTGAGCATGTCTCACTCTTCCATAGCTGCTGTTTTCTGGAGTCATCGTGGTGGGTCTTACAACAGTAGATGCTCCAGAATAATTCCCAAGTCAAAATTCTGGGTGTTTGTGACTCTTTTCTTCCAGTGGGGAGACCCAGAGGGTCTTTTTTGCTCAGTTGTTTTAGCAATGCAATTTGATAATTCAGTTGCTTGCCTGATAAATGTCTGCCCTCTGATCTCAGCTACAGGAGATGGAATAAAATCTAACTGGACTTGACAGACAGAATTCATCTGCTCTGTTTGAGGCACGGTAAAGCAGCCTGGGGAGAAAAACATTACAGCAAATGATGCTTCCTTATCTCCCTACACTAACAGTGCCAGGGCAGCCCGGGGATGAGCAAAGTCTTCGAAAGGACAGGACCCGCTCAGCTTGACCAACAGCACTGCCCTGCTCTGACTCCAGGGCTGGGAGCTGCTGTGAAGTCCCAGCTGATCTGCTTTACCTTTCTGGTTCCCCTCCTGGGGATTGGTTCCCACCTGGGACCTTGCTCGGACGTGCGTCCAAAGCCCTGTCTGATTGCACTGCGCCCCTCTGCCAGGGCAGGGACAGAGATGGCAGGAAAAGCCTCTCCCATATATTTTGCAACATTTTTGAGTCTTTTTAGAGCCCTCTCACGCTGCAGATACAGCTCTGCAGATGCCCTTGCTGTAGTAGAGACGCCTACATCCCTCAGCAACTGCAGAGCCACCATTGTTTATGCATTTTTTTAATTTGCCAGTGCAAAATATTCTGATATTATTCTTTGGGTCTATTCAGAGATGGTTCAGAGAATCACCAAGCACACATTAGTTGGTGTTTTTCTTTCAACCACACCCCACTTTCCTAGGAGCTGACCCTTATTTAACTGTGGTGGATGACCTGGACCAGCCCTTGCTGAGCCTACTAATGGTTCCTGTCTGGGTTCTGCTTTCCCAGTGGCTTTGTGTATTGGGGATGGGTAATGTCGAGGTGTGGCTGCACAGCACAGGCAAAGTCACACCTGCAGAAGTGATCCCAGCTCAGCACTCTGCCCAGGGGGTGACCCAACTCAGCACCACTGCACTGGGTTGCTTCTAGCAACTGGTGTTTTTTTTAAAGGATGTCTGGATGCCTCTAAAATTTGCCTTTCAAATAGCCAGAGCAGGGTGGGTGAAGGAGACAGCCTGTTATCCTCTCTGGAAGAAAAAATGTTGCTCCAATGTTCTTGCATCCTAAACCCTAAAAATCACATATTGCCATAGGGACTTTTCCATCAGTTTGGTGACTCTGATGTGTCTGCAAAGTGATGGGGAAAGGAGATGGAAGTAATCTTTTTTTTTTTTTTCTGCGTTCACATCTTGAATTGGAACTATCTAACCTGACCAGATGTTCTCCATTTCTCCCACGTCAAGGCCCGCCCGCTCCTTTCCTGCAACATCCATCACAGCGTGGGTCAACTCTCCTTGATTTGTAGGAGATGGTTGCCCAGTCTGCCTCCCCTTTAATCATTCCTCTGACAACAGCTACAGAGATGAAAAGCTGAGGGGATCTAAGTAATCCATTTCTCAGTGTAAAAAGCCCAGAAAAGTGGGCGGGGGGCAGTGGGAGAGAGCGAGTCTGTCTGCTGAGCAAACACACGGATTACATCAAGGGACAGGAAGAGCAGCTCTCGCAAATCAATAGGGATGAGGCTTTGAAAAGGTTGACTGACTGCACTGGATTAGCTATCGATTTTTGTCATTTTCACAGCCAGTGCCATGCTCTCCACCCATCGAGGCCATTAAACTCCGAGGCCTTAAACTTCTGATCCCCCACTAATAATGACAAGACAATGCCAAGCAAGCTCAGGATCTAAGGGGATGTCCAACAGCTCCGGCACTGCCCGAGTGTGCCGGTGTCTGGGAAGCAACTGTGGGAACCTGGAGACACGGAGTGCAAACAAAACACACAGAAGGATTCAGATCACGCTCGGAGGTCAGCTGCAAATTCATGTTTATCAGTAAGAATTTCCAACTGGTTTCCAGTTAGCACCAGCAGCGTGGGACACACTGGTTTGGCAGGATCTCTCCGAGCATTGATTTTGTTAAAATAACATCAGAGAAGAATTTTATTTGTTTTCAGTATCGCTTAGGCAGAGATGTGCAACAGTGTGGGCTCCTCCCCAGCAGCTCAGGGGCTGCAGGAATATTCAAGCACCACGTCTTTGTTCATTCAGCACACCCAGCTATGAAGAAACCCTGAGCTTATTTGAACGTAGGCCTGCAAAAACCAGAAGGCATCGAGTCCTGACCATACATCCTGAATGGAGACAGAACACAGGAAAGGACTAGTGGAAAGGATTATTGGGAATGCTCTTCTGAGATGGATGGGAAGGGGGCTAAGTGGTGGCTAAAAGAAATGGATAGAAGGGATCTGGCTAGGAGGGAGTGCTTACAGGGCAGGGCAGCTAAGTCAACTTCTTCCCACACCACCTTTTATATAAAGTAAAATGGATTTGCAAGGTCATGTCAAAGAGCTGACCAACCCTAGCTCAATTTCCAGCAGGCTGCAAGCACCAGCTCTGGTGTGAACATCATCATGGATGTGGCTTAACCAACTCCTGTCACACATCTGCTCTATATCTCACTGGAAACATCTTATTTGCAGATTCTGGAGGCTTAAATAGACTGCCCCAGAGTCCAATCCCACAAGGAAAGTCATCTGCATCTCTCAGCTTTGCTCCCTTGGCTCTGGAGGTGGCAGGCAGGGAATGGAGCTCACTGGGGGAGCTCTTAGCTCTCAGCCTCTTCTGCCATCCCTGCTCCGGGTTCTCTCCCTCTTCAGGGCTGCTGGGACTCGGCTGGGTGGCTGAGTATGCCCAGAAGAAGAGAAGAACCCTTGGAGACATGCCATGTGTTCTTTAGCTGTGTCTTGGCCCTTCACACAGCCACATTCAGCAACATCACCTCCTTTGCTGGGGCCCCCACATCCTTCCTCAGAGCCCCCGTGGTGGAGGGCACAACCATCCAGTGACCTGCTCTCCTACAGGACACAGTCCCGAGTGCCCAAACACTACCAAGCTTTATTCATCTGAGACACTGGGAGGTCTGGATGAAGCTGGTGCTGCTGGCAGAGCCTGGGGACAGTGACAGCCCCGGGGGCAGTGACAGCCCAGGGGACAGTGACAGCTCTGTGTCCCCAAGCCTCCCATGTGCAGCTGCATGAGCAAACAGCCCCCGAGAGCTGGTGGAGCAGCACACCCAGCAGCCTTTTGTGCCTGTCTTACAAACCCTTTGGTGAGTGAGTGCCCAACTTCTCCGAGACTCTGTCTAAACGGTTACAGTTTTATTTTGCTGGGTTTTGGTATTTATTTTAAGGGCCTTTGTGGCTCTCAGAAACTAAAGGATTATCATCAACACACAAAACAAATGGACTCTGCCAAATCTCATCCCTTTGGAAGCGGGGAGATAATGCTCCTGCTCCAGCAATCACGCTGCCCACCCAAACAGGCAGCAAACAAAGCTGAGGGATGTGGAGGGAGCAGATAGAATGTCTCCATTCACAAACCTGGACGCTGAGATGCTCTACCTTCCCTTGATCCTTTCCTTCGGCGTCTGGCCAGCTGGCAAAAACAAGTCAAATTGAAATGTTCTCTCTCGTTTTCTTTTCAGATTGTTCCTTGCTTTTTAAAGGCTGATGCATAGCTTCAGCCTGAAGTTTTCCACAAACACAGGAAAGGCAAAAGTGCTGAACAAAGCAATAGGGACTAAAGGAAACAACTCCATTTTTTCACTTACTTCAGTGCACTTACAGTACCTGCCCTGAAATCAATGAACCTGTTCAGAGCCAAACCTGGAATAAATGATAACAACTCTTTAAGGTGAATGTTGTCAAGGCTACTGAAGTGAAAATGACCATGTTTACAGTGTGATTTTCTTTTTATTTCTTACATTAATTAATGTTTATTTTAATAATGAAGCCAGACATTCAACAAATCAGCACAGTACATACAAGGTAAACTGAGGCAGTACCTCTTACATGTATCTTATATTTTAACTCTTTCTCTTAAGAGTGTCTGGAGAAGATGTGATATGTAAAGCTTTATTAAACCTGAAGTAAATAGTAGTTTTAGGCATTTTTTAATTTGCTTATAGAATTAAAATAGTTTCATTCTATTCAAAATTATTTTTCCTGTTTTGTCAAAATTGAAGACAACAAATCCTTTAATTTCTCAGCTCCCAGCAACATCATCCCCCTGAGGCTTAAGCAAAATATTTCGAAGGAAGCATTTGAAAGGACTATTTCCTTACAGCTGCTGGGAAGGATCTGGGTGGGGAAGAGGTTAAGTGACACAACCTTTCACCAAAGAAAGTTAAATAATTTCAGGGAGGTCCATGGGTGGTGCCTTAGTTTGTCAGTACAAGAGGGACTGGCTCAGTTTGCCTCTTAGGTACTGTGCTGATTAGTTGACTATCTATGATTTAAAAAAAGTCATAGTAGGAGGAAATTATCACAGCTAGTCAGAACAGACAGCACTGTCTGTGTCCTTTGCAGGCCACACCTGAGTTTGGACCAGAACCTGTTCAGCACAGACATGTGGTCTATGTACAGTTCCTGGGGTCTGATACCTGTGTAGGGCTTTACCAGGGTCAGCATTACCGATGTTTTTCTAGGCTTAGGCATTTGTCACCCTGTCACATTTGCAAGCTCTCTCACTGTCACTGTCTCAGCTCCCTGGGAGGAAGGAGCTGGGTGGTTTTTGTGGGGGGCTCCTGCATCTCTCTGTGCAGCCCTGCCACCCCCAAAGCCAGGGGAAGGTGCCTCCTGCTATTTATTTCAGAGGAGGCAGAAGGCTTCCTTTTTTTTTTTTTTTTTTGGTTTTATCTCTTTCCAGACAGTTGGCTCAGTTTAATGGACTGTCTTTCAGCCTGAGCATAATTCTTCTCCAAATTAAATTCTCTTAGAAGCCCAACATAATACAGACCATGTTGTCAGCTCATTACTTTTACATCCTTTCTTGTTCTGTTTATGTGAGCAGAGGTTTAATTAACTATAATCTACTGTGTAGGCAAGAGGGAAAAACCCCACTCTACTTGAAGGTATGTATTTATACTCTATCACATTTTTGAACATTTTTGGAGGGTGGGGGGAGTTCACCTTTTTGTCTGTGAGCAAGGCTGGTTGCTTTATGTTTCTGTGCAAATCCTTGGGGAAGTCGAAGGCATCCATTCTCGTCTGTCACCCTCTCCGTTACCCTTATCAGCCTCTCACTCTGCAGTGGGCTGGAGTTAAATCTAAAAGACAAAGTGGAGCCTTTGCTGCCTGCAGGTCTGTCTGTGCCAGCTCACTGTGCGGGCTGTCTGGGAATGGCAGGGCAGGCACAGCTCCTGCTGAGCCCCAAACACTGGCCATGGGCTGTCTCGGTGAGACCAACTGCTGGGGCTGCCTCTGGAGGGACATGGGCTCGGTTGGAGGCAGCCAGAACAGCCTCTCCTTTCTCTGAGCATCCAGGAGGCAGCTGAAGTGCCCAGCTGCTTTGCTGTGTGCTCTCCACCTCTGATGTCTTCTATGCCCACGAGGTCATCTGTCCTTGCCTGTCACGGCGAAAAAAGAACAGAATTTCCAGCTAATAAAATGACGTTTAGAGAGGCTCATTCTCATACATGGATCTCTCATACTACAGGTTAAAAAGCTGTAAAAGGTTCCCTGGTGGTAAGTTTATAAAACAGATGCTTTCCTCCAGAATATTTACAAAACGATCTACTTCATCTACCAATTCTGCTTGTACCTGACAGCCCAAACAATCCCATGCTCTTGGGCAGAAGGGGATGCAGCAGAAGTGCTAATTTTTGTACAAATGCCAGGGTTAACTGTCAGATTAGAGTGGGATTAGATAGGGGCTGACACTTGTTACTTGAGCTAAATTTAGATCTCACCAGCCAGCTTCAAATTCCCTCAGAAATTCATGGGTTCCATTCAGAGACAGCAGGAAGCAAAATTAGCGCTGGTTATTATTAGTTTCAAAGATCAAATTAAGTAATTACACTAAATTTAGAGAATTTGTTCCTATCCATCAATTGCCATTGTTTTGTGTTTCATGTGCAAACAAGGGCTGGGATTTTAAAGGTTCAGTTGGCCATTCCACTATATCAGAGGTTCAAAGGAAAGCCATTCCCCATCCCAGCTCTGTCTAATTAGCACCAAAGAAAAGGTCCTGCTGGCTGAGGTGGCCCTTTTGCCTCCACACAGACTTCGACCCTCCTGGGACAGCTCCAGAAAACTCCCTGCACTATTATGTGACTGAAGTTGTCTGATTAATGCATAAAGCTGCACCATGTGTTTGGGATCTTTGCTGTATTGGTTAAATCCCAAACAGATTATGTCACTAAAATCACAGTAACTTTACAAATAATTTACCAGTGTTGGCAGTGCCAAAGCACTGGAGACATTACAGGTAACTACTGAAAATAATCATTATTTTCAGTCTCAACACACCTCACAGCTTGCTGCCTGATACCCAAATAATAATAAACTGGTGGCTTTTGTGGGCAAATCATCCATGACATTTTGCAAAGCTCTTGCCTGATGAAGCCTAATTTCTTTCTGCTCATCTCACCATAACTGCCAGAACGCTTCAGCTTATCAATACTGATGTGTGTGCATAAACATGGTTTTTACAGAGCAAACGAAAGGCACCCGCCTGTATTGTGGCTGCATGTACAGACACTGGTTGGCCCACAATGTGTTTCATTACATTTTTCCAAAAAGGCAAAACTGGTTAGATGGGATTCACCAACAACTGGCAACTGCCTTTCACGTGGTTAAAGGGTCTGTTGCACAGGAGCGTCATGTTGGAGACAATGGTCCAGGAAGTCCAAGAGAAATCCCTATTATGAGACTCATGGCCAAGGAAACATGTAAAATACCTTTGGACAAGGTGTGGTCTCCTTGTTCTTTGGCTTGGAAGCAAACCAGGCTCCAGCCACAGATGTGTCTGCTCTCCTCATGAGTAAATTTTAACAACTACCCTTTCCTCCCACCCATAAACTGCTTTTCAGCTTTGTGGAGACTCTTTCCTTGCACATGGGTAGAACGTGAGTCCCAAACATTGCATGTGAGTCCTAATCATTTCAACTTTCAAAATCTGGGTGTCGGTCACACGTGGTGGACAGAGTTGCCTGTTCCCTGCCATGGGAGGGTGACCCTTGCAGTGGACGCTGCACGTGCTCTCCCGTGGGGATGGACACTTGGCTTTCCATTCGTGCTCTCCAGTTTGGAAGGTTCACCCTTCAAAAGGCTGCAGGATGGAATGTGTTGGTTCTCATCTTTACAGAGCTCCACACTCCAGCGAGCAAACCCTTCTTTCATGCCAATGAGCACCAGTGAGCTTGAAGCCAATCCTTTTTAATATCAGAGACCATTCATGCAGCTATTCCCTGGCATTCCTTTTGCTCTAATTACAGCTACTCTTTCCCCTGCTTTTTCTTCATTAATGAACGAAGACACTCAAGACTTAATTCACTTAATTTTTTTTTTCTGAAATCCCTGGTGAATCCGAGCATTAGGCACACCTCAACTCCCTTCCCGCTCATGAAATGACACTGGGGACTTGTGTATTGTTTGCACCTGATTTACACCAACCTTGGGGGAGTGAGGAAACCAAACGTCTGTGTTTTCAGGGATAGGAAGGATAATTCACTGTCTGAAATCCTAACAGGGAGGTTGATGATACAAGTGTTGTTTCCCAGCTCTGCATCTGACATTGTGAATGACCTTGAATAAATCACATTCCTCCGTTTCTTTCTTCCTAACATGTCTCAGCCTCACAGGTTTGTGACGCTTCACACTTTCATGTTCATAGATAGTCTAGTCTGGGCTTTCCCAAGAGGACTGGATATTTATGTCCCTTTTGGGACTCTCACTTCTTCAGTCTCTTTGAAAATGCCAATTTTAGAGCTTCCTGCATGGAAACAGCAGTAGGGTCTGGAGAAGGAAGGAAAAATCTGTCACTCAACGTGGCATTGCCATCTTTAAGAAGGGTAAAGAGGACAGCACAAAAAAAATCACAGGGAAAGTTAATTGCCTTATGTTTATACTGGAAGATTTCAAGTTTCCCCTCAAGGCTGCTCGTCTGCCCACATCTGTTCATAGCCAGGGCTGGGGGCTCCCAGCTCTGAGTGACAACTCTAAACATGCAATGCTTCAGCATCTGTAGGCAGAACCTGTCGGTGAAAGTTTGTCCTCCTGTGTCCCAGGCAGCTTTTCAAGGGCAATAGGATTTGCCAGTGGAAGACTAAGGTTTAGCTGTGGAGTTGAGCTGGTCCTCCTCTGCGTGTCACTGCTGTCCCACCACTGAGGGGAGGACTCCAGGTCCACCCTGGTATATGGGCCATCTAAGGTTTATTGTTCCTGTCACGCCCTCAGTTGTGCTGTTAGGTTTCATAGCACCACACGTTCATTGAGTCATGGAAGGATTTTGTAGTTCTTGTTTCTCTCCCTTCGTGACTTTGCCTCACAACCATCAGAAATGCTGTCTGCCCTCCCTTTGCAGGAGAACGTGGATTCGAAATAGAGAGGAAGCATTGCTGACTCCCAGCTTAGGGACTGCTACTCTCACTGAGTCCAGGAGTCCATCAAAAAACCCTTAAGGAAGCAAATTTTTAATAATTATCGCTGATGTTCACCCTGCTTGCTTTAGCTGACCAAGCTTTACTTTCTTGTCTTGGTGCTTGTTCTCCACCTCCCCATCATCCGGTTGCTTGTATGATACCAGACAGAAAGAAGAGGGTAGCCTAAAAGTCATGGAGGACCAAAGTGTAAGTTTGGGGTGCAACTAAAGCCAAATTCTTACAGGAGCCAAGCACAAGCATCCTGTCTCAGCCCAGCTGAGGAGGAGGTGCTGGTCCTGCTGCTGCTCAGCTCTCTGCAGCTCCGGGCTCAGTTCAGCAGCACCGTGGGGCTGCCACAGACCTGCAGGAGGTGCTCTCAGTCTTGCAAGAACAAGCCATAAATTTCAGCCCAATGAGGTTTCTGAGCAGTCACACAAGACAAGGAATGAATTACTGAACCCATTCATGCTTAGTGAGTTATTAAGTGTAAGGCCAAAGACTGCAAGTGCTCTCTATGCAGCAATGTCTGAGTTAATAAACCATCACTCAGCCCCTGCAGAAGCTGACTGCAGAGCTGAATTGTTATTATGAAATGTATTTTTTTAATAGTCGTATTTGTTCGTTAGGGGAAGATGCTCTGCAGTCCTGTGCAGTACATTATCCTGTGTCACATCCATCTCTCCCGCTCCCCATCAGCCCACTCGGCACCCCCTCATCTCTGCTGGCTGCTTTCACACCCAGGGAGGGCATCCCTTGGAACACACCACGCTGTGCTGCAGTTTAGGGGGCTGTTGTCCCCCCTGCATGGAGCATCAGGAAAGCCATCTCCAAGCATGGAAATCAAATGGCCAAGAGAAGGCTGAAGGTAAGGAAGCCACTCCAGGCCACTGTTGGAAAACAGGCTCGGTTAGCCCACCTGTTTCCTCCACCCTCCTCTGCCTCCTCCTCTCACAGCCATGTGTTTTTGTGATTCAGAGGCCCCATTTCAGGAAGACCCACAGACCCATATAGTTATCTATATGGATAATCTAACCATATAGCTAACCATCTAACTCAGGCTCTGAAAATACTAGTGAAGACTTACAAACAAATCAAATACTTCCTCTGAAACTATAGCCTGAGGTCCAAAACCACCTCATCTTCCAATTTCTCTGCTCCCAGGGTTGCAGTTCTCATGTGAATGGCTTTGCAAACTCACCCATGGTAGTTGTTGCTTCTTAAAAATATTTGAAAGGAGTAGCAAAACCAAATACACCTCATCTGAATACTCTGACAGCTCACTGAGAATGTACGAAATACAATAGATTATGTCTTGCTTTCCTAAGAAGTTGGCCCTTTGTGGCTTCCCTTGTGAAGCTCATCTCACCCTGAGCAGCTCCCACCCTGCTTTCTCTGCCTGCCTTCCTTCCTGAACCTCCAGGTTTATAATCTGTACCAGCTTAGCCTTGCAGAGACACTTCATCAGAAGCAAAGGAAAGGCTGGAATATCTGCCCTCCATGCTTGCCCAGTGCTGCTGGTAAGGTCACCTATGATCTCCATAACTTGCATAAAGCTAGTTTTCACAGTTAAAATAGATGATTTTGTAGGCTTGGAGGTAGCTGTCATATGTGAGGAAGACAAAGCATGAGGCCACCTAAAGGAAGGGAAACACAGAAAAGAAGTTGTTGCTGAGATCTTTCACCTCACAGTAACACTGCAGAGCTTCGTGGTCCTTCAGTCATGTCACAGAATCGTACAGTCATACAAGGGTTTGGATTGGAAGGGACCTTCAACAGCATCTTGTTCCACCCCCTGCCATGGGCAGGAACACCTTCCACCAGCCCAGGTTGCTCCAACCTGGCCTTGGACACTTCCAGGGATGGGGCAGCCACAGCTGCTCTGGGCACCCTGTGCCAGGGCATCAGCACCCCACAGGGAAGAATTTCTTCCTAGCATTTCATCTAACCCACTCTCTAGCAATTTGAACCCATTCCCCCTTATCCTGTCACTCCATGCCCTTGCAAATAGTCTCTCTCCATCATTCTTGTAGGTCCCTTCAAGCACTGGAGAAAAATCCCACCTCCTTTCCAGCAAAGATGGTCATCCTGGTGCCTCCCCCTGGATAGAGCTTGGCACAGTTTTTGAATGACAGAGAGCACATCACTTGCAGGAACCTCAACACATCTTGGCCTGAGCATCAGAAATAAATGGGCGATTCCTTCAGATGTTTCCCAAAATTTATGAATAGGGATTTTGTTTTGTTTTGTGAATTTAATGGCCTTCCAATGCTTTTGGTCAATTGTTACATTTCTCAACATGTTTCTGTCATGCCCTGTTCCTAACCAGAACACCAACTTTTTGCCTGATGCAGGTAAGGACACAGTAGAAATTCTCTTTCCAACCTTAGAATAATGCAATGTTATTTAATACTTCAGAACAAGGAGTTATAACTACATTTTAAACCCGCAACTTGCAGGACTGTAACGCCCTGGCAAGGTTTTCAGTGATATGGAGAATTACAGGATCTTTCTTTCCCCCAATGAGTTTAACACAGCCTCATTTATTGTTGTTAGAGCGGCTTTGAAGTTTTCATGCTTATGCAAAAAATCCAGTGTTTGTGGTGAAAGCAAATTCATTATATTTTTTTTCCCTGCAGCTTGACAGCAGCTGTGTGATACAGTAACCTTGTTTTATGGCATATGTCACCTATTGCAGCAACGAAAAGAAATGATACTTTACAGTTGTGGGCTCCCTCTAGGGCAACATTTCCTAACATGGCTAAGCACTGTTTTCACTGGGGGTTACTGTGTTAAATACCTTTAGGGATCTGGAGTCAAAATCTCAGATGTGAGGACATGGACAGTGGTGCCATGAACTTTGATAGGAAGAGCACTGGAATACCTGTAGGGAATAAGTAAAAACAGAGCAGGAGCTCCTCAGGCAAAGCATAAATCCCGCTACACCCCATGAGGTGCTGTGTATTCATAATTTTTATGATTATGCAAAAATAACAAACAAAATAAATATTCATAGGATCACAGGAACATAAGTCATAGGATAGTTATGGTGGGAAGGGACCACAGGAATTGTCCAGCCCAACCTCCTACCCAAAGCAAGGTCAGCCTTGAGGCCAGAGCAGGTGGTTTAGAACTTAACCTGCATGATCCTGAAAATCCCCAAAGGCAGAGACTGCTCAAAATCTCTGGGCAAGTCTCTCCAACGTTTGACTGCCCTCCTGGAGACAATTTCCCCTCCTATAACCAGTATGAGCCACTGGTTGATTCACACCCTTTGTGTCTCTTGCCCTCCCAACTTTTGCAGCTGTGGAAGGTGTGACTTGTCTTCTCAATGACCTCCAAGACCCCCCTTCAGCCTTCTCCTCTCCCTCTTAAAGAAACCCTGGGCCCTGGGACCCCACGAGTGGATGTTGGGGAGAAGGGAAATGCACCATGATGCCCTCAAAGCCTTACCAAAAACAGAGCGAAAAACTGTTGCTCTGGTCTCGTGTCGTAATTCGAAGCAATTAAAAAATGAAATTAGCGCAAAATAACCACAGACAAAATATGGTAATTAATGTCTATTGCCCTGGTTGCCATAGAAACATGACTGAAACAAGCTGAAGTTACAGATAAGTTCAAGGTGAACCACAGATGTAAGTGGCTGGCATGTTGGTTTTTTTTCTCTGACTGATTAGGACTTTAGCTTTTCTGGCTGGCAACCAGTTATCAATAGAACTTAATCCATTTAATAATCTCATAATCACTCTAATCCAGTTGGCTCAAAGTATTTTGCAACTGGTTGCTCTAACTGATTAACAACTGTCTTTTAGGCAATAAATAAAAGCTATCTGGGCACTGCATATGGAGCAGCATTTAGCAAAGGGCCGGTGCCTGCAAGGCGAGATCAAATGTGTTGCAAAGCCCCCGTAATTTGTAAATGCACAACCCCAGGGCACAAAGGACTTGTAGGAGCCTTTGATTTCATTAACAGGCTCCGATATCTCTTTGGCTTTTGCACAATATAATTGGGAGAAACTTGTCAAAGGGCACCCCCTCCCCAAGGTACCTTCAGGTCTCTGTGTGCAGTGAGAGCATCAGTGTGAGTGAAGATGCCTCGGAGGTCAAGGACAGGCAAGGCTTTGACTTTGTTCCCCATCTGCCCCTATTTTACCAAGAGGTGCTGAAACGGTTGGCTGATAATTTCCTGGGAAGTGTTTCAGAAGTGTTTGCTTCTGGTTTGGAATGACACTCAGCCATTTGCACGATGTATTGTAGGCTATAAATTCCTCCCTGCTTCGCCCCCTCCCACCTCACTGTTTCTGGAAATTTCATTTCAAACACAGTTTATGGCTCTGATGAAAAACAAAGGTGTTTTTAACTGAATCTGTTTTTGCAAGGCATTTCACTGCGTGTTAGCAGTACTGAGAGAAGGGGCAACGCATAATGAGACATCTCAGGTTTATTGAGACATCATTTCCCAGTGGAAAGCAGTTTAGATGAAATTATGCTGACCAGGTCTGTAATCATATTCTTTGTCAAGCATTTTGAAATCTACTAGTGAAAAAAAAAGCATTTTATACAAGATCAGTATTAATTATGATAATGATTATTTGTTTGCTTAGCTCCTGGACATTTTTTTAGTCCTCTTAACTGAGGATTTATTGCGTGGTGATTTATGAGCCTCAGGATCAGTTATGAACACTGTCTAGCCAGTGATTCTTGTACATCTGTACAACATTCAGGAGCCCAGACGTAGCACTCCTAAGAGTTTTGATTAATTGCCCTTTGGCAGTTTGTGAGGCTGAACTTGTTAAAAGTTTTAAAGAGAAGAACTTCAGATAGATTTATTTTTTTTTTTGATTTGGGCTCCAGCTCATCACTTGAACCTGCTTGAGGCAACTGGCACGAAGGGCAGCACAAAGAGATGGCTGGGCAGATTGGATTTGCCAGCTGAGATCTCCTGAGCCATCACCTGCAGTACCTGGGAAGGGTAATCAGCTTGGGGCACCTTTCCTCACTTATTGGAGGTGTTTTCACAGCCCGCAGAAATCTTTTCGCCATGCCATGCCAAGGGGAGCTTTTGTCTGCTGACGCCTCTCTCAGTTGTCAGTCACCAGGAAATTAAACCCTGGCTGGGGTCGTGGAGCCCACGGGAAGAGGCTCAGGGACTCTCTCTGCTTTATTGGGCTCAGCTCCACAAGTTAAGCAGGCTCTCTCGGGCCAGAACAAATAGAAAATAAAGAAGATAACACGGATCGATGACTGAACTCGTGTTTACAGCTGTAGGGAGTTTTTTTTGGATTTCATGAAATTTTCAGCTGAAGTTTGGGCTCAGCAGAATTTAAGACGTGGATAAATCACAACAGGATTTCATCTCTGGATTGAAATCGGTCTCTGGAAATTGGATTCCATCTCCCAGCGATCCTGGTCTCACTCTTCAAGGGGGCAGAGTTCATCTCCACTTTTGAAAGGTCTTCATAAGCTGTAGGATTTGGCATGAGTTGGCCTAGAGGCTGAATAAGAGAGTGCCCACAGGAAAAAAAAAAAAAAATAGTTGGAATAAATTTTTTTTGAGACCAAACTGAAGTAGAACACAATTTTAAGGTCGAGAGAAATTTTTTGGCAGGGATGGGGAGAGAAAAGTTAATGAAACTAATCATTTTTTAGGGGGTGGAAAATCAGAAAACAAACCCAGAATTGCAAATGTTTTGGATTAGCTGAAAGTCTTTCATCAAAATTAAAAATCGTGGTGTGTTTTTCTTTTCTCTGTTATTCAAGCCTTTTTTAAACTTTGAAAAATCTGTGCCAGATTTATTTTTAGGAGTCCAAGAAAAAAATAAGCATTTTAAAAGCCCACTTTTTAAAAATGCATATTTTTCTACTCCTACGGCAAAAATGTTTGCCAAATTAAAAGAAAATGAAGTAATACATGAATAACTTCCTTCTGCAGCTCCATTTTTCTACAAAATTTCTACTTGGGTAAATTAACCCAATTATTGAAAGAAGCCTTTGCATAAAAAGGGAGTTTCAGTCCAACTTAACTTTGTGTTATGCTTCTTTACACCCATTTCTATTCATGGCAAATCAGAACTAAACAGTTACAAGTCTATTTTAACACGGAATACATGATTGAATGGGAGTAAATGCCCTTCACCACTGATGGAGGTATCTTCCACATCTCACTTCCCATAGCTGAGATTTATCTACAGTTTGTATTAATACCAGCAAATCAAAAGGGATGGATTTTCCTTTGTTCTACTTGTAATGAACATTTTCTCTTTCTCCTTCGGGAGAATTATGTAGCAGAATTAATGGGGCTTTAAGTCCATAAAGCAGAGCACATTTTGGAAGTGGGTTACGTGCACCTTGGTTAGTATCACTTATTATTTTATAGAGGCAATAAAGGGAGAAAAAACTTCCAGCCAATGCCCAGAGTCCTTCCAGGCTATTGTTGAGAGTTGTTTTAAGGTGCTGGTTTATTTAACAAATAGCAAAATAATGAAAACTAAAGAGAAACAGTGTCATATACTACATAGTGCAGACATGGAAAGAAAATGGATTGCTTTTAGTGGGGTTTATATAAAGAGTGAAAGGAAAGCTTGGACAGAGAAGAAAAGGTTTAATGCCTGAGTGTGGAGATAGGAATGGCTAAGGGGGAAATGAACTGGAAAACCACCTAAGCATCACTTAGAGAAATGAAGTGGGGGCAAACAATTTGGCAACAGTCCATTCTGATAAGAAACAAAGGTATCACCTCTTAATTAAGTTTGGGAAAACATCCAGCCACTGTAACACCAGTCCTGACTCAGAGACAGACAAGACGGATTCACTGTCTGCATCCCCACTGCTAACAGAGGCAAATCTTTAAACATGACTTTCTCTTGGTCTGGGTAAGCACTTGATAATTCCCACTTGGAATGTCTTTCTGGGGACTGCAGAAGCAGGCTTGACATCCTAAGTGAGTTGTAGGACTCCCAGATATTGGGCTACTTTAGGAGATACCAATGAAAGGGAGGCGAAGTAGCACAAAAGAAGTCCTTGTTTGAGCTCCCAGTGAAGTTTGCTCTTGGTCTGAGTCATTTGGAGTAAAGGTTCTCGTCAGTTCTTGACTGATCCTTTCCAGTTTCCACTGTTCCTGAGGACAACACGGGATAGAAAGATGGGATTTGGGTGCTTGGAGTCCTACCCACCTGCTGTGTCACCCCCACTGATGCTGCGTGCCCAGGTGACACGAGCTGGTGGGACTGGTGCTCTGAGCAACCTGAACTGGCTGAAGATGTTCCTGTTCACTGCAGGGAGGTTGGACTAGATGGCCTGTCAAGGTCCCTTACAACCCAAGCCATTCTATTATTTATGAAATACACTTTTCACTGCTTTACCAGGCCTTTCTCATGTGTCCTTAACCATTTGGCTGATCTTCCTCCCTACAGCTGAGAGTAGTTTTTATACAAATACTATAAAGTGTGTTTTCCTAATAAAAAAATAAAAATAAAAAAAAAAGAGATTGTTTTGTAGTGGAGTCACTTTTGTTTGATCCTTTTTATTTCCTCTCCCCAGTAACACTGACATCCTATTAAAGAAAGCCTGGAAACATCTCACAGGCATAACTTTCCAGTCTGAATTCTTCTTGCTAGCACTTAATGCCCAGAAACTACTTTTGCATGAGGAAAGCACAAGGCAGCAACTCTTTGCCCAAGCAATTACTGTGATTGTCTGCACAAATCAAGTGGGTTTGTATGCAAATGGCCAGCAAGCATCGAGTGGATGCAATGGCTTGAATTTTAATTTGCAATGAATAGTCACATATGCAAACACAAGTAAAAATGTGTGTGTTTATTAATAACTGACCAATCACCAACCTCCCTTTCAAAGAGGTTTTTTTTGGGCTTATGTCAGTTAAAAACTCTTGGGTGTGCCATGTGTAACCCCTGCAAATGAAGAGTGGCTCTTCTGAAAGCACTGATTATTGTTAACTCCCAGGCACTATAATGCTTCCAGATACGCCAGGAAGCTGATTCCCAATAATTAGTAACTAGCAGTAACTATTTTATGGAGCAGAAAAGAGTTGATTACAGTTGTTTTATCAGCTGGGATAATAATAGAAAAAAAAATCCTGTTTCAGAGAGGGGAGAAAAAGGGATGATTTCAGAAAGTTGGGTCTCGCTTGCCAGCCATCCATCACCGAAGCAACAGCTCCAGGCATCAGGAATTATTGATTTTGAGGGGATTAACTCTCAGCTACAGATAGTTCAGTTGCAGGGCATCATTTGTAAGCCGAGCTGTAGCCACACACCAGCTGGCACTGGGGGCCTGATCCAAAACCCCCTCAAACTATTTGGACAGCAATTTCAGGGGTACCTTTGGGTTAATAAGTCACCGTCTTGAAAGGAGTCTTAGATCTCAGAGCATCTGGCACCAGGGGGAAGTCCATTTGCAGACAATTTCGTCAAGATGGAAGAAAAGTGGCTTCTGAAATGAAGAACAGGTTTCTCCCATGCAAGGGAGCTGGGGGGTTCACACCTGGCACATCATTTCCTGCACAGCCCCCAGCGCCTTCTGAGCCAGCTGGGAAAGCACAGGCAGGTAAACAGGTCCCTGCTGACACCAGACTCTCCCTCCTAATGCTCACCGAGGTAATTAATTTTTGCTCAATTTGATCTGACATTCAGATCTGTGATATGTTTATCCTCCTAATGGGCACTTCTCTATATCCCTGGCTTCCTCTGAATGGTTTAACAAATGGCAGGGACTTTTTGGGGTGGGTAATGAGCCTTTAATTTTGTACTTATTTATTCATTAAGCCTCAGTGGTATCTGGAAAACAACAAATTGAAAGTCTCTGTATTTAGTCTCTGATCTTTAAAAATATAAAAAAAAATAAATTGCTTGCAGCCACAGGTCTATTATTGCCTTCGAGAAAGTTAGACCTAAGACATCTCAAGGATTACATTTGCTGCTCTGCAACTACGGCATCTATCATTGTAATGAGCCACAGAGCTCTGAAAACCTCCCTGGCCCACTTGGCCCTTGGGCTTTTTCTGTGGGGACTTCAAACAATTATGCTGAGCAGCACCACCTCTAAATGTCCTTGTGCAGACCTGAAATGAAACTCACTCCCCATTTTCAATTGGTCCCTGCCCCTTCTGTTGCCAGGGCTCATCCTGCATGCAGAGGTTGGAGAAGGGGCTCCGTTTCCCTCTTGAATCCTGCAGATGATCCCATATTATCAGTGCAGAAATTAATATGGTTATTGATATCGGGGAGACTGTGAGATGGAATAGACAGAATGATTTAGCAATAGTGGTTGAGACAACAGGAAAAAAATGAAGAAGAGGCAAATGAGAGTGGTGTAAGACAGTGAAGGATGTGGGAGAGAAAAGAGAGGAAGAGCTGGGTTAGAAAAGACAATAGAGACCAGAGCCAGCCCTCCTAAGCCCTTGCTTTGATGACCATCGAGACAGGACATTAGACAGGATGAGCCACTGCACAGATCTAGTTGGACAATTCCTAAGAAATGCAGGCAGGCAGCAAAAACTATCCCACAACTATAATTTTAGATCTGGTGATGTTAGCAAAAGCTGGCAGGCAGCTGGCTACCAAGCAGAGCCATTCAGCAAGAAAGCTGACTGAGAAATGATATTTTTTCCTACAGATAATTTGTCACAAATAATACTGAACCATTCCATTTCCTTGGAAAAACTTATTCTGTCCTACATAGGGGGAGGACTTAAAGGAGCTCTATTTAATTTATGAAACTCCCCTGCCCTAGAGCACTTATTCTGCTTCCTCCACCCAGGATGTGGCTTCTGCTCCCCACTTGGCTGGGTGGGGCAGGGCCACCAGAGGTGACAGGCTGCGCAAAGCCACCCACCAGCTCAAGGTCCTGCTCCTGAGAAGGTGTTGATTGTTTGAGCATTGCCCAACACTGCTTGTGAAGATGTCTCTCTATCTCTCACGTGTTGCTGATGGGACCGGAATGGTGAGGGGCCCTTCCTGGAGCTGAGTCAGAGCCTTGGGGCTGGGCAGGTTTTCACTCTCTGGAGGATTTGGTCAGGCTGGAGTCTGGCTGTGTAATGACTGAGCACCTTTGTGACCAGCCCACGGCTCTGCCTCCTGCTGCAGCCCCTCATTCAGGGGCGCTCACACCTGGCTCACCTGGCTGTCTCAGCCCTTCACTGTCCCCTCCCAGGTTTTGTTTATTCAGAAGCACTTTTGAAGCCTCCCCACCCCCTGATTTTCTTCTTTATATTTCCACTCCTTCTTTCATTTCAGTCCTTTTCTATTTCCCTCACTCTCTTCTCCTCTTACTCATCGGTTCCACCATTCCCTGAGTCCTACACCAATGTGCAAGGGATAATTGCAAGAAGAACTCTGGCACAGCACCTTCTCAAAGGACTTCCCTACAGCTTCCCGATAACCTGGGTCTTCTGCAGGTCCCAGAAAAGAGGGGTTTGCTGGGTTACCCCTTCCCCACAACCCTCCTGTTGCCATAATCAGTGGCTGAAAGCAACTTTGGAGTTCCTCCTGTCTCCTTTCCCTCTCTCACTCTCCTCTTGGTCTTGCCTGTCATGTTTTCTCCCAGTGGCACACACAATGGCCAGCAGAAGTGGGAACTGCTGGAGAAGCAGCAGGAGCAAAAAACATCTGGTGCAGGTGACTAAAAAGTGAGTAAGGATGAAATTCAGTCTGGAGAAGAGAAAGCTTTGGGGTGACCTAGTCGTGGCCTTCCAGTACCTGAAGGGAACCTACAAGAAAGATGGAGAGAGAGTATTTGCAAGGACACGCAGTGACAGGTCAAAGGGGAATGGTTTCACACTGACAGAGAGTAGGTTTAGATTGGATATTAAGACAATATTTTTCCCTGGGAGGGTGGGCAGGCCCTGGCACAGGGTGCCCAGAGAAGCTGTGGCTGCCCCATCCCTTGAAGTGTCCAAGGCCAGGTTGGATGGGGCTTGGAGCAACCTGGGCTGGTGGAAGGTGTCCCTGCCCATGGCAGAGGGTTGGAACTAAATGATCTTCAAGGTCACTTCCAGCCCAAAGCACTCTATGATTCTATGACATTCAACGAGGAGCAGGGCTGAGTCCCCCCGGAGACACAGGTAGATCCCAAACCAGCCCTTCAGGCTTTACAGTCTGATGCTCTGCAGATGTCAAAAGCAAATTGGAGACCCCACCTGCCTCCAGCCTCCTTTATTTATGCGTTTCAGAGCAGCACTCCCCCACTGTCCTCAGTAGGGTGGGTTCCTGCCTGGTTGTGTTTTTGATGCTCTGTGTGGCTGTGAGGGTGGGGGGGGTGTGGGTCTGGCCGTGCCCTCCCTGCTCCGTGCCCACCGTGTCGGTGCCACCCCGCAGCGAGCACAGCTCTGGGGGGCTCTCAGCTAATCAGCTCTTACACCCCTCGGAGCTTCAGCCCTCTCCTTTTACCTGCTGGGAGGCTCAGTCACGGCTCACGGTAATTGGGAGGAACATAATGTTGTGATTGCTAATTGTTCTGGGGAATGTTGTGCTTCGTACATTTTGTTCCTGGTTTCTGTGGTGTGGCTCGTGGGGTCCATGACTGGTTTTTCCCTCCCTGAGCAGCGTTTCCAAAGCAGAGCTGCTTCTGGTGGCTATTTTTGCTGTTTGCATCTGCCAGACAATCTAGTTAGCCTCTTTACTTTGGAATACTTCTGATCCACTATACATTTGGAGATTACCCATGTACCTCTTGAGATAAGGAAAAGACTGAAAATTAATGTTTCAAAATCTGGGAGAAGCTGGAGGTTCTCTAGATTACCCATGTACCTCCTGAGATAAGGAAAAGACTGAAAAATAATGTTTCAAAAGCTGGAGGCTCTCTCTCAAATTTCAGAACCCAACAATGAGGAGTGGGGGTGTGTGTCCCTGGGCTCCTCCAGCACCAGCACCTGCGGCCACCACAGCCCCAAGAACACCAGCAGAGGACACCTCATGGTGATCCATGGTCCTGGATGGCATTCAGTGCTGTCTTTACCGCCTTTGTAGCACCTTCTCCTCGTTCCTCACTGCTCTCTTGCCATTGAACCCAGCTGGGGACGGCCCTGCCTGATTTACCATTCGTTCGTCAATAACAGAGCCTTTTTTAGTTCAAAAGCCTGATTGTTCCCCGCAGCATTTCACAATTCCTCTCATAATTTGCCTCGGAATTAGGCTGAGCAGGCGTAGCAGGAAGCCAAAAGCATCTGCCCTGCTGCTAACACAAGAGCCCACCCACACAGCCGGTAAGAGCCCTGATGGGAAAGGAATCCAGAAGATTCATGGAGATTCATGGAGAAGGCTGAGAAGGGGGAGAGGGCTCAAGGCAAAGCCACCTGGAAAGGAGAGGGTCTGAAGGCCAGGAGGGAACAGCTCGCTTGGAGCCCGACTTTAGTTTGCTTTTGCAGCCTTTTGGCAGGACGTGCAGAGGGCACAAGGAAGGGTGACCTGCCTCCAGCCTCACCGTGAGCCTCACCACCCGCCCATCTCAGCAGGTAACTGGTTTCTGACCAGTTAACTGGCTCCTTTCACCAGTCTGGGTGTCCATGAAAGGTTTTGTGAGGCTGGCAGCGGTGGGCAGACCAGGTCACAGGGTAAGGACACCAGGAAGTTTCACCCTGACCTTTGCTCACACCAGAAAACAAACAGGAGTTTTCTTGCCCCATGTTGTTCTCAGAACATCTTGTCGGTAACACCACAGGAACCTCCTTCAAACACCGTGTTGAGCTCTTTGATGTCTTTCTCCCTGCTGCCCTTGGTGCTGCTTCTCCCACACGTGGAGAGCTCCTTCAGTCCATGTCCAAGCACTCAGGATTTCTCCACGACTTCCAAGGGACACCTCTTGGCCCATGATTTGACTTCTGACCAAGCACAGCACGTGTCTGTGTTTTGGTGGCACCCCTTTTCTGTGCAGTTACTCAGTTCCATTGGGATGCCTTGGGCGGAAAACCTTCTCCAGCCCCTGTGCTCAGCCCACATGACACGGGACGACCTTGCAGAGCAGCAGATCCCTTCTCCTGCAAGCTCCACAGCGCTGTGTGAGCTGCCATGGGAAGCACAGGGAAAGCACATCTGTGCTCGCCCGGTGTGGCACAAAATAATAGAGAGGGGGGGAAAAGATGCAGTCTGAATATTATGCCCAAATTTTCTATTATTACTATATCACTGTGTCAAAATTGAAAGCAGTGTAAGATTTCTCAAGAGGAGCCATCCATAATGCATTGCAGAGCTGTGCGTAGGTGTTTTATGAAATGTATTTTATTCAAACCAGTATATACAACACTAACATTATTGAAAGAAATTGAAGGCCCAGTCTTCTCTCCTTAAAATATTCATTATTCATGTTATAGTCCTTTAACAAAAACTAAAGCCAAATACATATTCAATTTATTTTTTTCCCCCATTCAGACATACCTGCTATTCATCTCTGGTGTCCAATGGAGATGAAATGTCCTCTTATTATTCCTGTATTAGCTTCTGACAGTTCAATTTCTCTGAGTGCGGTGTTTGAGACAATCCTTAACAAATAGCCATATAGGTAATTGCTCTGATCCAAATTTCTTGCCAAATCTCTTAGATCTGATGTAGATCAGAGGCAGTAGGATGTTGACACACTCTGATTCAGCCCTGGCAGCTGCCTCTGTGAGGCCTTTTCTTCTGATAAATATTATTAGAATAACTTTCAACATATGCAGTTTCATTCCTTCCAAATAAGACCTTGTGAATGTATCGAGCCAGAAATGCTCTGCAACCTTGTTTCTGTCTTCATTTTGAATTCACAGGAATTATGAGGGTTTCCAGTGGGTTTAAATTGTTATTTCTTTTCAGGTGGCTTCTTGGAAGAGATATCATCTCACCAGTTCATATAACTTACCAGTACCCTGAAAACCTAACGACTGCTGTTCAAAATATGTTGTAAAATGACTTCATCTCCCAACAGTTCAAGGCTATCCTTCACAGTGTGCTTTTCCTGATGAGATTTAAGGGAGTCATTTGACAAATTCCCTCTTGGAAATCTGTTTCTTGCCTTGCTTTATTTTTGCCTCTGAAGCATATTTCAAGCCCAAACTTCTTCACTGAAAAATGTTTCTGTTAAGAGCAGCACTTTGAGGTGCTTGGCAAGATTGGGAGTCTCCTGGGCAAAGCACTGTGTGTTCAGAGAGCCAGAGCTGCCTTTCACCAGGTTACAGTCTGAGATGACAAATTCAACAGGAGAGAAAGGAAACTACACAGTTTCAGAGCAGAGAAACTGAGGCAGTGAGAGATTAAGGGCCACGGTTCTCAAATCATATTTAGCAGTCTAAGGTGCCTAATTATTTCATTTAGTGATCTGTAAGTTATTTTTTTAATGGTGGCTAAGTTATTTTCAGGGTGTAGGACTCCGATGGGCCTTTTTTCCCAGGTGGTTTGTAAGGGAGGTGCAGAGTGACACAGCCAGCCCTCAGTTTTAATTGCAAGCTCATTAGCCCTGCTGCCGACTGCCATAGCTCTGCTTTGTCCCCTTCAGGGGGATTTTGTGTTCCAGAAGGTTTTGCCTGTGATGAGCTACTATTGATTTTTCCGGGGTGCCATTAATCTTGCAAGCACTTTTAAAATAAATAGAAAAATCCTCTGGATTATAAACACATGTCTGTACCTTTGTACCACTGAAATCCGAGCTGAGAATGCTCTGTCTCCTACCCAGCCCCTCTCCTTCCCCTTTCCCTTTGTCAGGTGTACCTGCTTCTATCAAACAAATGCAACCCTCTGGCAGCACCAGCTTAATAACCGAGTCCTCAAAGGGCCAGAAAGACAAAAAGAGACACCCTTGTGGACTGTCCTGCTGGCCCAGCCCCAGGTTTTGTGTAGGAGGGGTGATCTGCTGCACCCAACTGAAAGTGCCTTTAGTGCTAATGGGAAAGGATAGGGAGCCGGATAAGATGAAGAAAAAAACACTTTTCCACTGGGAACGGTACTTAGAGAGATGTAGTACTTAGTCCCAGTCTCTGGAGAGAGCAGCTAATGCACATCCCAGGGCATGAGTGAGGAAGACTCTTTGCTTACGGAGAGCCATTTGATCCTCTTGTCTATGCACAGTTGCAGGGAAGATTTGTTTGCTTGAATACAAAGCTGTGAACCAGCTTGCTTTTCCTCCCTGTTCCAGTCCAAAGTGGAGTAGCAGAAATGTCTGCCTTGAATTGCAATGCAAATGTTAAACTGAAAAACCCACAAAAGCCAGTGCTGGTGGGCAAAGCATTAACAGCATGGGACTGAGAGCCAAGTGTCCATTGTATCCACACTCCAAAATAATGCCTGTGCAACAACAGTGGTTGTCCTTTCATGGTCTGCTTTCCCCAAGAACGATTTTGGGACTGCTCTAGTCCCCTCTGTGAAGCAGCAATGCCATTGTGGTCCCCAGGTGCTGTCGAGCTCTGTTGTCAACGAGTGGTGTGAGGCATTAGCAAACAGATCAGATTTCATCTGTTCCCATTGTAAGGAAAATAAATGCTGTTTTTCTTAAAAGAGAAATAAAAGTTATGTGACAATCGTGTATTCTGTCCCTTTTTTTCAACTACCAAAGAGCAGTGGGATACTTGAAGCTGGGTGGAAGTTTTGTTCTTTGGTTTTCTTTTTTTCCTAGATTTTTGAGTCTAACTTGGGGAAGTCTGTTCAGAGCTGCAGGAGGGGCTCATTTGTACAAGAGCAAATGTGTCTTCTAAATCTGTCTGTCTGAAAGGAAGTAAAGCTTTAAAAAATAATTAAGATTTCCTGCAAGTGCCTCATTCACAATAGAACTTCATAATATAGTTACATTAAGAGGAAATGAATGCCTCTCATTTGAGGCTATTACCACAAATGAATTAAATGAGCAGATACCTTTTGGAGACTGCTTTTAAATCCTGGATTCTGCTTACAAATGGAGCGGTTCCAAAAGGCTCCATTAGTGCAATGGCACATGAACAAGATGTGGAGTACCCAGGTTCTGGTGCCCAGGTCAGGAAGACACCACTACATATTGAATGAGTATGTGCTGCGTACATCTCGTTACCAGAGGCTTTTGGCAGGGTGAAGCCAAGTGGCTTTATGGCACAATAAACCAAATGAAAAGATGTTGGTTTTGAAATAACAAACCTGGAGTAGTCCCAGTAGCTCCCAATCTGACCCTGCTGAAATCAACAGAAGATGAGCACCAAGCAGGTGTCCTGGCCTGGATGTGCACGACCGGATCTGTTGCTCTCTGGCTCTCTTTCATCTCCAGTCTGAAAAGCAGGTGGGTAAATAGTGTATTGAATCAGGCTACACCTGATTATCCTGGCTAAATATGTTTACTGAATCACACAACTGGAGAAGTGTTCGTAGTCTGGCTGATATGAATCATTGTGTATTTAATGAGAATGTATTGTTTTTCCTCCAAGGATCCCAAAGTTTTGTTGTTAGGGAACCTTTCTTTAACTTTATCTCCAATACCAAGTCTGCTTCTCAGCAAGCCAAAATCCTGTCCAGGAAAAGGTAAGGATTACTCCCAGTTCATCCCTGGAGGGATTTAAAAAATGTGTCAATGTGGCACTTGGGGACATGGTTTAGTGGTGGCCTTGGCAGTGCTGGGGGAATGGTTGGACTTGATGTTCACAAAGGTCTTTTCCAAACTAAATGATTCTCTGAATCAAATATAAACAAAACCTTTTCTTTATGCAGAGACAAACTGTTGGTTATTCCAAAGAACTATTCGAAGATCCTACAAGAGACACTCAAACATCCTCTGAGGATGGTGTTGTGTGCAGGACAGCACAGATGTACAAATTAGCACTCGTTAGCTCCGTCTTGTGCTCTCATCTCAGGAGGGAGGGAGATTCACAAAGTTGGGCTGTAGTTTGGGGGTGATCTCCTGCGAGCCTGGATTTCACTTGGCCACTGGTTTCACCTCACCCCGTGGTCCTGAGTGTGTTCCTGGACCAGGCTGACCAAGCCGTGCTGTGCTGAGAGCTGAGTGAGGGGCAAAAAAGGAGCAGAAGGTGTTGAAGACAGTCCCAGAGGGCTGCAGTTTGCCTTCCAGAGGGAAGAGCTTCTGCCTTGGGCCAGCCACCCACCCCTCAGCACCACCAACCTGCCCCAGGGGGCCGCAGGCTGCCCAGTCCAAAGTGCTGCCACCAAGAGCAGGGACTCTCTTTAGCTCTTCAGATGAAGAAATAACCAAAAATCAGGAGCAGGCGTGGGAACCTTTAGGAATGCTGCTTTCCAGTGGGGCACTCCCTGCCCTGCTGGCACTCCATTAGTGCAGCACTGAGTCCACGTGCCCCATCCTCTCATTCCCATCTGCCCCCCAGCCCAACTCCACCTTGCCGTGGTACAGCTGGGTACCCTCTTTGCTGGGAAAACTGGACTGAGGGCTTCCTAATTCCTTTCCCTTCTTGCTGGAGCCTGGCATTGCTGGGGAGCGAGGTGGACACAGCTGGAACTCAGTTTGTTCACAACAACACTGGAGCTCCTAACAGTACCTGGGTTGTTTTGCAATAAATTCTTTCAGCTTAAAAATTAATGCCAAGGGTAAATACCTCCTTATGCACTTCTCCTTTGTGTTCAACCCATCAACTTAAGGATTTATAACCTTCTTAAAATTAATATCCAATCTCCTTGCAGTAGCTTCTCATTATAGCGGGCTTTTGTCTTCATACCTGAGCATTTTTTAAATGCCATTTGCTGGGTATATGATTTCCTGATATAAGACATTAAGTCTGCGTCTTGTCACTGTTTCTGCAAGGTGATCACTGTATTTCAGCGACATGCTTTGATATTATCATTAATGTACAAAAAAGAAGCTAATTCCTTAGCTGTGCCTGCTCAACACACAGAGGAAAGGCTTTCAAACAAAGGCCAGATAAATAAGTAAAATACAGGTTGACATGGAGACCAGTTTATTAGCTCCTCAGTCAGTGCATCTGTAAATAAACATGTCTCTTGTGTTTTCTCAATATTTGAAACAAGATGATACAGAGAAGGGCACAGAGCCTTCAGCCCCGTGAGGCTTCCCTGCTGCATAGTCATAAAACAAAATAAAATAAATATCTAACTGTTGCTTCCCACTTCAAGTATAAACTGCGTGAAAAGGTACATAAGGGCCTGCAATCAGTTGTTTAATCAGATTTAAATAATAAAATAAAAAAAAACCCCACAGACATCCAGACAACCTACTTGTGCGTAACTGATAGGGTTGATTGGGGAGAATTATGGGCAGTAATCATATTATCATTTCCATTAGATTTTTCTCTTCCACAATTTTTATAACTCAAGTGATTCATCTAGCAGATGAATATACAGACACAGACAAATGCTTCAAAATGGCTTTCTGGAGCTGTTTATGTTTAATTTGTCACATAACAAGTTCATCTCCACTAATTTTCCAAGAGCTGAAGTTGTTATTACCAACACAAAGACATGAATGCCACGGCCATGGAGCAGAGAGGGGAAGAAACCAGGGATGGGAAAAGGAGGGCAGGAAACAGCAGTGCCTGCAGTGCCTGTGGAGGGAAGGGTGCAGTGGGAGAGGAAATAAGTGGGAAGAATCATTCTAAAGGAAAGGGATTAAGGATTTCACAGCTGATTCTTGCAAGCTGGGAAGGATCTGGTGTAGAGGAGGCAATGACAGCAGACAAGCATCTCACTCGGGAGTCCAGCTGGGCAGGGGACACAAAGTGTCCTCAGCTGTCAAGACTTGAGGGTCACATCACCTGTCATTAGAAAGATCAATCCTCAGATGGACAACAAAACCACTGCTTGCCTCCAGGACCTTTAGAGCCAAAGCCAGTCATGATCCCTTACACCTCAGGGAGGGAAACAAACAGCCACAACGCTTTCATCATCTTCTGTGTGAAAAACTCCTAGAGCATTATTAATTTCTGATGACACTTTGCAATCAGCAGAGCTCATTCATTTTTTAGGTTTCACTTAGCTGCCGTGAATGGAGCTCTTTCTCACTGGGTAGCTGCATTCATTTTGCAGTAATGGTGGTTGTTTGACATGTGAGAAATTAACAATGCAAATGCCTCCATGTCTTGGTAGCACATTTAAAATAAAATATCTTCTCACACTGAATTGATGGCATGACTGTAAAAAGGGCTCCATAGTGGTCCAAACATTATTCAAAAGCCATTATGATGTGAGGCTCTGGGATGGGATGGGATGGGCTGGGNTCTCTTGGGGCCAAGCTCTATCCATGGTCCAAAAACACAAAAAAAGGAAGGCAGGGAATCATCGTGTGAATCTGTGCCATGGTTTTATCCCGTCTCCCATGCCCTCCATGTCTCATGGGGCAGGCTGCAGTGCTGGATGCAATCCCTTGCCTGTCTGCTCCTGGGCAGCATCGGTGGCTTCTCCTCTCTCCTGGTGGTGATGGTGTCAGCCAGCAGATATCCCCAGAGGAACCCTGGGCACTCTAATGCTGGGCACTTGCAGTGCTCCACTTCATGATTCAGGTTGCTCAATTGAATGATTCAGAATACACAAGGTGTACTGACAATAAATACGGTGGGTTTTACCCCTATGTTTACAATTAAAAGTCTAGGAAATGTTTAACAAATACTAAAAGTGGAAAAGATAAGAAAAAGTAAATTACAGGCACTGTGCCTACAAAAACATCTAATTATTTGTAAGCAAATGTAATTTTTGTTTTACTTTGGTGGTGGAGGCTGTAAGTTGTCTGTTAGTACTGAGAAATGATAATGCACTACTTCCCCACCCTGGCTGACAGGAGACCCACACAACTCCTACTGTACATCTTTCTGTTGACCTTCTGTTTCTATAACCCATTTATGCCTGGTCGTGTCTCTGTTTTCTTTGGTGTGTAACCAGGAGGAAAGTCCTTTCTTTACAAGCCATTGATAAACCGTCATTTGCAGGAGGCAATAACTTCCTTTAAAATTTACATAATGTTTTCACTGGTCATTTAGGTCTATTGCATATTATATTAAGCCTTAAATAGCACATTTTTATTATGCATTAAGCCTCAAATAGTATTACAAACCCACCAGCCCCTCTGGAATATTTTCTATTTCCTCAAATTTAATTGTGTTGCAAGCCAAGGCAGCTCATGAGCTTCAATAAGTCTCATTACTAAATTGGGATGTTGAACTGGTGGTTTCCGATCACTCACATTAAATAAAATGGGCACGTGGTATTGCCAGCAGGCCTGCAAGGACCGAGGCCATGGGAAGGGGCTTCAAAGGCAGACTGAGGAGCAGCCCAGCTTGCAGAGATCTTCAAAGCCTGGCTTCAGATCTTCCCCCTGCCTCACTAGCATTGGAATCAACATATTTATATCTCTCTCTATATAGATATAGACATACAGACTGAGGATGCAGCCTCCAGAGCCAGCAGACTGCCTCCAGGAGGTTCCCCTAGGGCAGAGCCATAAAATCAGCTGTAGGGTGGATCTAGAGATGGCACAATATTGCTGTTGTCAGGATGAGCAGGGCGAGAGAGGGCTTTGGGAAATTGCTCCTTCTTTCCTGCGAACGTGGGTCACTGGGGCCAGTAAATCAAGCAAGGCCACCACTGATCGCAGGTGTCACCCAAGATCTACTTCGGGAGCCATTAAGTCAATTGAAAGTCTCTCATGGATATCAGATGGCTTTGAGTTAGAGCCCAGGGTCAGGTTTAGCTTAAGTTTACCTGGCAGTGTGATTTGTACTCGTGGAAGGGACTGGCCTCAGTGACAAGTGCTGAACTGTCATGGATCGGCTCCCTGCCTGAATTAACTTGCTCAGCTGGACTTTCAAACAAAGCTGTTTCAAGAATGCAGTGTAGCATAGAAGGCAATTTGTTTCCTTAAGATTTAGTACCAAGTGCCTAAATTGATTTGGATTCTAGAGAAGGCAGCAACTGGCAAAGTGGGTAATTTGAAACTTAACGTATTTCTCTTCCCTAAGATCCCTAAAACATTAAAATTAGGTGCAAAGTGCTCCTAATTTGTCAATCATTCCCTGTGTAATTTTATTCCCCCAAGAAAATTGCCTGGGAGAGTGTTTCCTTTTCCCTTCCTCTCCTTTCACTGCACTGTTCATTTGACTTGATCCTGGTTCAGGCAGGAGAGCAGCACCCCCACACCCACCTTCCTGTCGGCTCCCATCACACCAGCTGCTGCCTCCAGATGACACCTTCCTCTTGCCATCTGCAGCATGGCTGCATAGACAGGGTGAAGATAAAAGGACAACTGAACGAGCCTTTCATCCAAAAGATAAACCCTGATATGTACCTACAGCTAAATACTCTGAGCACAGGAAGGAGTGGAATTATCCCAACAGCTCAGAGTAAAAGGGATTCTGCTGCTGTTTCCCCAAAAGTACCAGACATGGCACTAGGCGCCTTTTTCTTGTGGAGCTTCCACCTCTGTCTACAGCAAAGGATGTTTGGAGAGGTTTCTGATTTAGAGCCATCAAAATTATACATGGAGCAACCTAAACCCAAAGCAAAACACATCAGTTCTTAGAACTTGTCAAAAACCCCTTACATTTGCATCAATTCCACGAAGAAGTTTGGAAAGGTTCCTAAAATGTGAGCCCAAGTTTCAGGGCTGCATTTCATGCAAGCTATGCAGAGGGCACAGATAGTTATCTGCCCACCTCGAAATGAATCCATGTCAAACAAAAGCAGAGGTTTGGATAAAGCTCAGGGTCATGTCAAGCTGCTCACGGGAAACCTGTTCTAAGCAAGCCTGCTTTCCAGCTTGAGCAAACAAATATAAGGAGTGTTTAACTGATCCACCCTCTGGAATTGCAAGACATCAGCTTGCAGTAATGTGTAATTGTGTGAGAAGGTATTTATCCACGGCTCGATCGTAAGTTCTGCTCAGAATTTCAATGCAGCAGTGTGTTATTTACAATTCCAGACCTCCAAGCCAAGCCTGAGAGCAGCTGTCTTCTCTCAAACACAGCAGCCCTGGCTTTGTTGTAGTGGATGGATTTCTCTCCGACAGTGGCCAACATCAGCTCAGGGTTATAATACCCCAGCCTGCTACTATAGTAACAGGTGTGGGATGCTGCAAGGGGAGGGATGCAAAAACTAGAGACGGAAGAGCAAGACAAATTCCTCCTGAAAATTTTGTTCTTTTTATATTCCTTTATAGCCTGAGCTTTGTGTATTCTGTTGAGTGCCTATGAAGGATGCAGAGCAAAAGCCACCCCTAAAATTCAGCGCCGCGTTTGGCTTCTTGATCTCTCGGCAGCGGTGGTGGGGTGTCATCAGCTGATTGCACTCTGCATGAAACAGCGTTTCTTGTCACAAATTGAGCTGCCATTAACGGCCGGGAGTGAACTCATGTTTCGTGTGCTACGAGGTGTTCAAAAAAGGACTCTAATTATCAGTCACTCTCAGGCTTAGTCCCTGCCCTGGAGAGGTCCTGCCTGCTCCCTGCCTGGGGCAGGGGGACGATGAGCACAGAGGTGCACCAAGAAGCTTGTTAAGTGGCACCATGAATACTCTTTATCCATGAAATACCAAGGGGTTTGGTTTTTTTAAGAACAGAAGCAGAAAAAATATAGTGATGCTGATTCACTAGAATCCCAAATTTCTCTAATTCTCCTCCTTTCTAGGAGTTGGTTGCTTCTTCCATAAGCCAGTATTTATCCAGCAAATGCAGACTCTTAGGTTGGTAAATTTGCCACAAAATGGCAAGCTTAATTCATCCCTTTCCCTCTTCCACTCTCCAACATTCCTTTACAGAATACAAGTCTCTTGAGGGAATTGTTCCCGGTTGCTGCCCATCCATAACCTGCAGAGGACAGAGCCACACTCCATCAGACCTCGTGTATCCTCAGCAGAAACTATTTCTGCAGCAGGAAGAACAACACCGCTTCATTTTTAGCATTTGGATCTACCCTGCAGCTCTGGCACAGAAAGGGAAAGAGAAAAGGGGGAGAAAAACCCTCAAGTTTTGACTTTTAAAATGAGCAAATTGATGTGGAAGTCACAGATTGTGAATAAATATGGGGCAGAGAATTGTCATTTGGCAGCCAGTTCTCCTGACCAATTTAAGAAGGATGTGCTGTTATCTAGTTTAGTTCAGGGAAAATACATTCTGGGCAGCAGTTAGCCATTTAAGAGGCTTCATTGTTTCATAAAATATATTTGGGTTTGATACAAACACAATTAATTCAGCTTTCTAATATTGCGTTTGAACCAAATCCAAAATATGTGTTGTGAACATTTATTCTTTTATGTCATGTATTGGTTCCAGGTTCTTTTCTGAAGGCTTAGTTTAAAAAGGGATTTGCAGCAAACAAAGAGCATTTGGGGTGACTTCAGCTGGTGCAGAAAACTCCATTCTTATGCACTGTTTAGAGATGTGCCTCCAAATTATCTGACAAATGATACGTTCCAAATTAAGTCCCTCATTACCAGTGCTTTTCTATTGCTAAGTGCAGCACAGAATTCCTCATTATTGCACCGCTGTATTTTGGGGACTTATTAGGCTTTGCTTGTTGGGTCTAGCAATTGAGGCAGAGGATTGGGGTCAGGCAGTGCTCTGCCAGCTGAGGCATTGAGCAACTGCACTCCAGGCTCAGTTTTGGCTTCCCAAGTGACAGCCTTTGAAGAAAAAACCATCCAGATCTCCAGCCCTCCTGGTCTGGAGGCTTCTCCTCTCCAGATCTCCACACAGGTCGCCTTGGGTTTGTTTAGATCGTTTGTGCTTCATGTGCTGATAATAAAGGATACGGCAAATGAGTTGAACTGAAAAATGTGTTTTTCCGGGTGAAGAAGTAGCTTGTTGTGCCCACTCCTCTCCCACTGGGACTGCAGTGGGAGGAGGAGCTGTCTGGCAGGACGGGTCTTGCTCCGGACTGGGTGTCTGCAGTCCCTGCTGGCAAGTGCCACGAGGCCCATCCTCAATCACCCCTGAAGGCAACTTCTGTGCACCCCAGAAGGCATTGGCCACCCCAAAGAACGGATCAGCCCTGCCTTTCCTTCCCAGAGATTTTTCCGAGTCTTCCGTAAAATCCTGTTTTCCAACAGAGCCCACAAAACTTACCGTGGTTCTCAGGCATGGCATCAAACTTGTGTGACATCTACTGACACAACAGACGACAGAGGGGGAAATATCCAACCTCCACTCAGACATCAGTGTCATCCTCCACGTCCCTGTGACTTCAGGGGGAGAAAGATATCGAGCACAAATATTTCAGGATTATGCTTGGGCTCCCCATCCAGGTGAAGGACCGTGTGGTGTGAAGCTCTGCTGATGAACCCTCTCTGTAACCAAACCCAACAGATATTATTAAAACAAATTATCATAGTCTACTCTGCCACGCTTTATCCCTCATCCGGTGGAAATCAGCAATGTTCATATCACCGCTGACTTGCAGAACACATGCCTTCTTCCCAGATGCAAATGTTAATTAGTGCGATTTCTGCCTCAAATTAGTGATGCCAGAGCACTTTGAGATTCGCACATGAAAAGAGCCACAGAGGCCAAAGTGTTACTGTTCCCTTTGGTCACGGTTTTGAAACAGATATCCTTGAATAGCTGTGTTTTCTCCTACCAGGTAGGTCAGCAAAGGAGCCCCGGTGTCCAGCCTCCCTCAGAAACACAAGGAAGCAGGAGCAGAGCCCTTTGAAGCTCCTCCAGAATCACAGCCCCGTGCAGGGGAGGGGGAGCGGCGTGTCAACCAGTTTCAAAATATACATGTGAACCAGAGAGATTAGGACTTTCAGAAGAGCCTTCAATGAGAATCCTTTTCAAGTGTAAGATGCGTATCTAGTTCATTGACTATCTCCGGAGATGAAAGCGACTTCTGATGGTATCTTCTCTGCTCACCACGTTCTCATATCAACAATTAAAAGACCAGTCAAGCTTCCCAGCTTTGGAACTCATAATGCAATTATTAATATTTGTCTGGTTTTTCTTCCCTTAGATGAAGGAGAGCTGAGGAGGGCCGGCAGCTGGGGAGGAGAGGACACCAAGGAGAGGACACCGGTGCAGGAGCACCAGTGCTGCCAGTTCCACCACACTCTGCATAACCCAACTGGGGTGGGCAAAGGCGGCTCCTGCTCCTCAGATTTCCTGTTGCAGGTGATAGGGGGAACGTTCTGTGCTCCCTGGACACACTATCACCATGGCTAGAGGAGACAGAGAAGAACAGAACACTCCACCTCGTGGAGTGCTCAGCCTTGAGACACGCAGCCCAACACACCCGCGGAGCGCGCGTGGAGCCGCACGGGCGAGGCACGTTTGCATCCCCCCTCCCTGACAGGCTTTCCAAAGCTTACGGCGCTCCCAAAATACCTCAGGAAGTCATGTCAGGGACCTGCTATTGTGGCAGGTGGTGCTAATCATCTCTGCAGGGTCTGCAAGGGCAGGGGATGCTGCACACAATGGAAAGGAGACGGTGAGACGCGTGTCGTGCTGCTTCCAGGATGCAAGGTGAGAAAAGTGCCTTCTGCAATAAAGAAATAACAGTAGTTAGCATTAATTGCAGGTTTAGAACTAGGGAACCCCGCTGGGTTATACACATATGGCAGGCGCTTTCCCCGCTTTGAGGATGAAGAAAGGAAAACATGAAAGAGGAAGAGTTGCTGGCAAAGGCACACCAGGACGGATAAAAGCAACAGTGAAAAAATAACTTTTTGAAAGTGCAATCAGATTTTCAAAGCATAAAGACTTTTTGTTTGGAAAACAAAAAGAAATCTATTTAGAGTCCAAGATTCAGTGTTCACTGTATAAATTTACTATAATGTATTACACACCTGAGACTAAAAATGCTCAGTTGGGGTGTCACATGCTTGTCACTGCAGATAAAAGGAGGTCAAACCAACTAACCTGGCTCACCCAGTACTGGTGTCCACAGAAATGCATAAACTCATGGTCACTTTTGCAGGAACCAAAGGACTGTTTTCCTGGATTTCAACTTCTTCAACCCCTGTAGTAGTGACCAGCCAGCTCAGAAATACAAAATGTCAGGATCTGTTGAATCCAAGAGTATAAATTAAGGGTGAGAGAAAAAGGTCCCTCTTTACAAAGATGCTATAAGGTGAGCAGAAATCCTGCCCTCAGCCATTGTCTTCTACACTCAGCACTGTGATAGACTCTTATTTAATGAATAAGACACATAGGTGTCATAAGACTGCCTTTTTACATCCTGAAGTCCCTCTTCCCATCCAAGTTCAACTTCAAACATGTTGCATGTGAATTCCCCCCTGGTAAAGAAATATGGCATCTACCTTTTTAATGTTATGTGAAAATGAAAAACTGATTAATGCAAGGTTAAACAAATTACTTACTAAAATCACTTTGTCTAGTTGTAGAACATTCTTTTAGCCAGTAGAAAAAAAAAGGAAGGCCACCTTGAATATCAACCATCTGTTCTACTAATTATTTATCGAAAAGTTTCAAGGTTCTCCATAAAAATGTATTATTTTAATTAGTAGTACAGAATCATAGAATCAGGGAACAGTTTGGGTTGGAAGGGACCTCTAAAGGCCCTCTAGTCCAGCTCCTGCCATGGGCAGGGATGCTTTCGACCAGACCAGGTTGCTCAGAGTCCCTGAGATTGTAACGTACAGCTGTGCTATGAGTTGTCCATCCTACCAGAATGAATTTTTTTATTAATACCCTCATATCCACATTGGGAAATTTAAATTCCCAGGTTGCACATGGCTCACACTGTCCTACCCTGCCTATATGAGCATTCCAGCTGATTCCTGCCCCATCCCGCTGCGGGACAGTCATGGCTCAGCACACACCTGCCTGCTCCAGCAGCCCTGCCAAGCCCCTTCCTGTGCTTTCCTACTCTCCTGAGCACTCTCGCTTTTAGTTCTCTGCTCAGCAGAAGCCAAGAGGTACTTAATACCACCTCGTTTGGCACCTTCACTCTGAGCTGCCTATTTCAGGCTGCCAACACAAGCGCAGCGGCTCCAAACTGCCCGGCTGTGCCAAGAAATCTCTCCCTTGTGTGCAGCTCGCCAGCCAGAGGCAAATGCATGAACTTTGGAGATTATCTAGAGGGAATATTCCAGGAATTTAGATTTTAGCCACAGCAGTAGGACCATACATCATTAAAGCTGCCTCTCCTGCCAATGTAAAAAGCAAACATCAATGATTTAAATTACCGTTCCCTGGTGTCTCATTTAAATCACTTGGATGGAAATCAGTCCACCTTGTCACTGTGGAAGAGGTGGAAATGGAAGCTGTGGATTCATGACTCCCAGGTCAACACTCTGCATGGGACGTGGACCAGGTGGCAATAAATCCTGCAAGGCACAGTATATAATAAGTGGTTTTATAACTTGTGGCACTGATGAAACTTGGTTCCTACAGTTGTGTATGGTGTGTTTGGAGCTTCTGCTGTTTGTGTCTACTGACTAAAGCGATTCCTGCAGTCAGTATATACAACATTGTGCTCCTTGGTATCTTATAAGGGTTAAGTTCATTAACAAGCCTCCTCTGAGTACTTTCATAGAGTCTTAATCTCTTTTTTCTTTTAACTGACCAGCTTATTCTCCAGAAACCCATACAAAATACAGGGGTGGCATTGGCATTTGCTGCAATGGGGGCACACTTGGAGCCACAGGAGCATATTCCCAGTGGCACCTTCCCAGGAACAGCTCTGTCTGCACACAGGCAGGCCTGGGCCCACGTACACATCTCAGGATGTTCTGTGCAGCCTGCGAGATGCAGGACCCAAAGCAGGCACCTGTCCCAGACACATCACTAAAGTCCTGTTCAGGGCAGGTTAATTAGCAGAGGTCCCTCTGCTGCAGAAAATCCACTCTTTGACTGGAGAAGCCTAAAAGAGGTTGGCAAAGGGAGGAAATGCAACTGTGTTCCTACAGGTGAGCAACTGATGCAGACAAAAAACCCAGCCCAGTCCACACAGAGTCAGACCAAATCCTTATTTCCCTCCAGCAAGCAGAGCTCTGCCAGCTCGCTGGCACACAGACATGTTTAAATTGGTTTCAATTTTTATGACTGTGCAACAACCAACAAACAGCAGAAGCTGCCATGTAGCAGAGATGCTTTGGCTTCACATTTTTCTGCCTGTTTGGATTGTTTGAAAGCAGTGGATTTTATTGCCTGCTTTACCTATAGAAAGAGACAGCATTTTACATGCAAAAAGGCACCAGAGCCCAGAGCCAGGTGAATGCTTTGTGTGCAGGCAGCTGCCCACATTTTGATGAACTTGTTTGACACTTCCAGCAGTGCAGAGGCATCTGAGAGGTGGCAGCTGATTTCAGGCTCAGTGGCATTGCATTCTGAGCACAGACACTCACATGAGGGGCAGTGGAGGGGCAGCTCCAATCTCTGCTCTCTGGGGACCAACTATAGGACCAGAGGGAACAGCTGGAGCTGTGTCAGGGGACATTTAGGATGAATATCAGGAAAAGGTTCTTCCCCCAGAGGGTGGTTGGGCATTGAACAGGCTCCACAGGGCAGTGGGCACAGCACAAAGCCTGACAGAGCTCAAGGAGTGTCTGGGCAGCACTCTCAGGCATGTGGTGGGATTCTTGGGGCATCCTATGCAAGAGTTGGACTTGATGATCCTTGGGGATGCTTTCCAACTCAAGAGATTCTATAATTCTATAGTTATAAGTGGTGCAAAAAAAAAAAAAATTCCCCAGCTCATGAACAAATAAATTAAAAAAGAATAATAAAAGGAGAGAAAGACAATAGAAAGACAGAAGTAACATAACATCACTGCTCTGTCCATTACAGGTCTATGGGAGTGAGAAGAAGAGGACATAGTCCCTCCTGCTCTCCCCTGTAGGCTGGGAAGAAACAATCAGAGACAGCACAAATAGGTACTATAATAAGAATCTGCTTTGTCTGCAGATTCACATAAGTGGCTCAGCTCCTCATGAACTGATTTCAACCTCCACTTTTTAAAGTAATAACAGCTCATTAATGAGGATTTTACTTCCTATTAGGGGATACAACTGGATCTACTTAGAGAGTCTTCAACCCATGCTTGCTTGCTTTGTCCCACTCAGTGCTTTTCTCTCTCAAATCTTTGCCAGTGGTCAAAAGCAAAAAAAATTATTCCTATTTGCTTTATAGCAAGGGCAGTGATATTATACCTCTTTCAAAAGACCCTTTTATAGATATCCATATGCTTTTCTAATGGTTTGAAACAGAGAAAGAAGTTGGCAGCTGGCAAATGCCCAAGATCTGATCGGTCACAGCAAGGGGAAGGGCTTGAGTAAATAGCTGGTGCCTTAAATGTCTGCATTTGAGTTGCTTCTTTGCTGCTCAAGTGGCAGAAAATCCTACCAGCCCTCCCAGTGCCCTGTCCTGAGCTTCAGGGGCTGCCACCTTGCAGTGGGTTGACCCTGGCTGGACACTGGGCACCCACTAAAGCCCCCCCACCTTGCAGTGGGTTGACCCTGGCTGGACACTGGGCACCCACTAAAGTCCCCCTCTCCCTCCCCATTGCAACTGGACAGAGGGGAGAAAGTACAACAGAGGATTCACGAGGTGAGAAAAGAGCCGGGAAAGGTCAGTTATGGATCACCTCCATGGGCAAAACGAAGTGGAGATATTAATTAAATTTATTACTGACAGGATCAAAGCAAAAGAGTGAGAAGTGAAATAATCTTAACAGCACTTTCCCACCATCCCTCCTCCCTTCCAAGTTCTATTTCCACCCCCCCAGAGTGGTGCAGGGAGATGGAGAACGGGGGTTACGGTCAGTTGTTTCTGCCACTGTCAGGGTGAGGAGTTGGATCCTTCCCCTGCCCCCTGCAGGGTCCCTTCCACATGAGACGGTCCTGCACGACGCTCTCTGGTGCGAGTCCATCCCGTGGACAACAGTTCTTCACAAATTGCTGCCACGTGGGTCACTTCTCCATGGGGTGCAGCCCTTCAGGCATAGGCTGCTCCAGTGTGGCCACAAGTCCTATCAGGGAAAACCTGCTCCAGTGTGGACTCCTCTCTCCCAGGGTCAGCAGGTCCCTGCCAGGACCCTGCTCCATCACAGGCTTCCTGTGGGGTTACAGCCTCTTTTAAGCATCCACCTGCTCCAGTGTGGGCTCCTCCAGGTGGATCTCGGCACCCTGATGGTCCTCCAAGAGCTGCAGGGGCACAGCTGCTCCACCATGGGCTCCTCCAGGGCTGCAGGTGGATCTCTGCACCCTGATGGTCCTCCAAGGGCTGCAGGGGCCCAGCTGCTCCACCATGGACTGCACCAGGGGCTCCAGGAGAACTTCAGCTCCGGCGCCTGGAGCAGATCCTGCCCCTCCTTCTGCATTGACTTGGTGTCTGCATTGTTGTTCACTTGTTCTCACTCCACTCTTCCTTTGCTGCAATTTACATCTGCACAATAACTTTCCATTCTTAAATATGTTTTCATGGAGGCTTTGCTATCATTCCTAACTGGCTCGGCCTCAACCAGCAGCATGAAGCCTATCCAGAGCCAGCTGGCATTGGCTCCCCCAGACACAGGGACAGCTTCTGGCAGCTTCTAACAGAAACCACCCCTATAGCTCCCCCACCTCACCCCCCGCTACTGAAAACCTGACCACAGAAACCAAAACCCCACCTCTTCCCACAACACTGAACCTCAGCTGGGTTAGATATGGAAGGGCAAATTTGGTACCGAACTAGCCTTGTTCAACTTGTGCATCTTCCAGACCCTGAATGACTGACCAACAACAAAGACTGTGGACTTCTATCCCTGTGATGTGGGACGGGGTGGAGTGGGCATGTGCCTTCTCCTGTTTTCCTGGGAACACAGTCCCTTTCACCTCTGTAGCATCATAAGGGATCAGAAAAGAAGTAAAAGACCAAAGAACATTATGGGGCAAAAAACTGTGAGTAGTGAGGAGTCTGCATAAGAAAAAGAACATAAGAAAACATGATAGATTCATGCTGAGACCTCTGAAGATAGGAATAAGAGGGTAAAACAGAAGTCTGCAGAAGGATATGAATATAATTGGGATATGGTTGAAGCTGTGAGATCTGTTAAATTGAATTTCTGTTTGGTATAACATCCCTTGTATATGTTAATCGCTATGTGCTCCAGCAGCCTGATTTAGTGTTATTATCCAAAAGGGTTTCTTAGCTGCCTTTGTCATAGGAAGATTACAAATTATTCCAGATAAGTAATGAAACTAAAGACCTTTAAAACTAATTGGCCATTGTGCAATCCCGTTAATATCCTTTCTTGTCTCACAAAAACCAAGAAGGCAATTAAGGGCAAATACCAAAAAATCTGTACCTGGTCTCTTGCATGAAAATATGATTTATACACTCCCAGATTTTCCCACCAGGAGAAAAAATAAGGCAAATGTTCATCTATCAACAGCCAACATGGCCAAGGAGATTTTAGCTTGTAGCCTGAGCTGGGAATGGTTGGAGATCCATCCTCTCCTAGGCTTGCTAGAGAAAACAGGAATTTCCGTAGGGTCTCCATGTTGAATAAGGAGTTCTGGTATTTATTGAGCTTAGCCAAGCCTGAGCTGTCGGTTCCTTTGAGATACAGCTGCTTGCAGACAGCTCAGGGAGGGTCAAACCTGCCCGGCAGAGTCTTGGCAAGACACGAAATGGGTTTGCAGGACCCAGCTGTGCAAACCTGCCGTGACCCCGTGGCAGCTGCTCAGGCTCCATCAGAAAAGGCAAAAGCAGACCTTGGGATGTGTTCTAAGGCCTTCTGGAGCTCCCAGTCATCTCTAATCAATCAGGTCCCAGCTGCTGCTTGATGTTAATATTAATAATCATCATTGTAATCAGTTGGCGTCGTTTGCATTATGTTGTCTCTGCATTCATGCAGTCCCCAGTCATTAAAGTCCTCAAAGTCCTCAATGTTGCATTAAAATGGAGAAAATAGGAAAGCAAATGATTGTGCAAGGCATCAGCAGGTGGGATCCAGGGAGATCAGCCCATCACTGCTGCTGAAAGGCTGTGGTGGGCAAACACCACTCCAGGTGATGGGAGCAAGTGGTGGCTGGGGATACCCAAGGCGTTGGTTCAGCCTAATGCTCAGTTTTACTGTGCCATTCATTCATAACACCATTTTCTGAGGCAGTTCCTTGATCTTGTCAAACTTTATCCCCTCTTTTACCTTAGCGTGTTACCTGCTTTGTTCATTTGTGTGACGACTTTAATCTCTCCCAGAGGACTCGTGTCAGCTGTTAGATCTTGGCTTTGTTTAATCCTGTGTTTCATGTTCGCTTGCTCAGTTAAAAGTGGGATAGAGTCAGCCTAGCACTGAGGAGTTCTGGAGAAGAAGCTCCTTCCTCATTGCCAGGTTCTGTCCACCTCCCTGTGCTGCTTTCCCAAGCACGAGGCTCCAAATCCATGTTTGCCAAACCACAAAGCAGGATTTGAACTCCATCCCTGTGGGTCACATGGATGCAGCAGGAATGAGCACAGCTACGTGTACACGCAGGCACAGGGGCAGGTGTGCAGTGTTGGGGCTCACACCCTGCACCAAAGGCTCTTCCCTGCATTGTGGGGGGCTGTGGGAGGAGAGCTGGTGGCTCAAGGACATCCCCCCATGAGCTGGCTCTGGCCGTGGAGGGCCCCGATGGACCACCCAACTCTGGCTGGCAGAAATCAGCTGCAAGTGCAGGGATTTCTCCTTCTGTAAATGAGCTAAGGCGAGATAAAAGAAAAGAGATTAAGATAACACCTCTGCTAGGTCTTTAAAGTTGCCTAATACAACCTGCTTTTTTATTTTACAGCCCCAAGCCACAGCAGTCTCCTCCTGAGCCTGAAGAATTTGTGTTTGATTTGAAGTGGTGCGTCTGCCCGCTGGATAGACTGGCTGACCCTTCACCTGCAGGAAGGCATCTCTGTGATGATATGGCAACATCTCTGTGATGATATGGCACCATCTCCGCAAGGTTCTTATCCTAAACAAACCCTTGAAGGTCTATTCCTTCCTAAAACATGTGACAGAATTGGTCCTGAGAGAGCCCAAAAAAAACCTAAGAGCTAGGAGAGGGAAAGATCAAAATAAAATCCAAGTGTCGAGGAAAGTGCTTTCTTTTGAGTAGGGGGCCTGTGAGGCATTCAGGACAACTTCCAGTGGGAATTGCAGCCCGATGAAATTTGCCTGCACCCGGAGGTGCCCTGGTCCCTGCAGCACCTGAGAGCATTGCAACATCACAACATCACCAGCCTCCACACAGCCTTCCCCCCNGACCTTGTGGGTAAACATTTCTCCCTAAACAGCCCCTGCTGTTAAAGTGTTTTTCATGTTTACAATAAAAAGCCACCCATTTTTGCTGCTATATCAGTGTCTTGGCAGCCCCTCTTGGCTGCTCCAGGGCTCAGCCAGCCCTGGCTCCTCTCACCATCCCTGCAAGGGCAGGAAACACCAAGTGCCTTCCAGAGATTGCTGCTGCTCAGAACCCAGATGGGCATTTACCTCTAAAGGTAGACACTGTCTTTAATGAATTATTGCTTTTTGCCAGGCTGCGTTTTCCACGTGAGGCAGAAGCTTCAACCTCCCCTGTAAAAGGGATCCTAGGAAAGCTCATTTAAATTTCAAGGATCTCTTAGGGATAGTTGCTAATGGTAATGCTAATTGGCATAGGGTCTGAGTGACAGTTATGTCCTGGAATGATTCACAAATCACATGTTCTTGGAGCTTATTAGCAGACTCATTAACTGTACAACAGTACATTACTTTCAGAAATTCAGATCTAAGCAGAAAATTAAAATTATTTGCTAAATGACCTAATAAAATTGAATAAAATGTGCTGAGAAAGTGAAAACGGAGGTATATAAGGACTCCAGAATTTGGATAAAAATAATCTCCACTTGCCATTGATGTTCCCCCCTTCTCTGGGAGCAGCTGTACCACAGGTGAGCCTCAGTTAGAAACCTGCTTAGATATGAAAACAAATGAAGTCAAATCAAAAGCAGCAAACCCCAGCTCGCTGCATCCAGAGCTGGCATTCAATTTTACTGCAGGCTCGGCCAGGATTTTATGCAGTGATGCATCTTGTGGTCCCTCCTCCACGTCTCAGTGTCTCCTTCCCTCCAAAATTCCCCATGCAATCAAAAAGCCAAAGAGCTGCACTTTCCTGCTTCCCTGATGAAATCCTTTGGCAGGATAATAAAAAGCCTTCCTTGAAATCAAAGGGAGTACGAGAGGGAATGAGATGACAGGTATTTAGTTTGACTTACAGGTGAGAAAGAAGACACTATGAAATCTCCAAACTAGTTGAGATGGTACGCAGTCTTCCTCTGTGTGAACAAGATATTTCCCAATCTTCACAAAATTCACTTCCAAAACAGTTTAATGAACATATAATTAAATTTTGACAAAGCTATCAGGTTTTCATGCTACTCAAAAGTGTACATTTAAACGCATACATATATTGCCACACACTTGGAATATATTGTGTACTGCCAAGATACTTAATGCCAAGTCTTAGAAGGAAGGGGAATCTGATTTAGGATTGTGTGTGAGCACGTGTGTAACACTGATACCCTAAATCCAAGTTTGCTAGAAGGCAAATCCTCCTACGTTTAATAATTAACCACTGAAAACCCAAGCTGCATTAGCACCTGCTGCTGCACCACACAGCATTCCCTGTGCCTTATGGCCCCCAGACCTGACTTGGGAGTGCCAGGTGAAAAGTTTCTACCTCCTCAATGATAGAAGCAGGGAATGGTTTGGGTCAGAGGGGACCTCAAAGCCCGTCTCGTTCCAATCCCCTGGGCAGGGACACCTTCCACTAGGTCAGTTGCTCTGTTTGTTTCTTCCCTGCTTGGCTCTCTAAGGGCATCAGCAAAGCAAAAGTCTTTTAAGGGACTTGAAAGTCTCTTTTGAGGCCATCAGTTCAAAAATCATTGGGCTGGATCAGATACACTCCCCAAGGCACACACAGATCAGAAATTTCTGCAAAACGTCCAAAGAACCCGGTCCTCACCTCATATTCCGAATAAAAACAAGGGGTTTTTTGGTTCTGGATGTTACTGAGGACTCTTTAAATATCTCAACTTCATAAAACCTCAAGCTGTAGCAGAAATAACTGATGAGTGTACAGCTTTCTTGGCACACTGAAGTGCTTGAAAATTTCTCTCCAGTTCCCCATTTCTCACAGGCATTGTTGTATTTGCAATTTATCTCAGGGTGAATAAAACACATTCTGGTTCATGGCACTTTTTGGTTGGATTTTTTTTTTATTTTTTAAGGCATGCAGCAGCAGGTCCTAAATAGAATCCATGGGAATATTTTTTCACTAGAGAAATCTCAAACCAAAGGAAGCTATTTAAATTTAAATGTGTTTGTCAACCCCACAAAACTTTGTTTTACAAAAGCAGCAATCTGATAAGATTGCAGTGATCCACAATGAAAGACAGAGCTTTTTTTATTCTTCAACTGGAACTTCAAAAGAGCAAACTTTTGAAATAAAAGGTTTTAGACAACAAAAATTAGAATTAAATATTTTGATGCCATGGAAACAATCACTTCAGATGAAAAAAAAAACCTTCAGTTCTAGTGCTTTGGCATTGAAGTGTCAGAATTTGTGATGCTCTGGGTAAATGGGGAAATCTGTGTTCTTCAACAACATGGAGTTTTTTAAGTGTTTTTAAGTGTTCCATATTTTTAATGTTCAAGTATAACATTTCACTCTGATCCATGATCTCCTTTAGAAGACAGCAGACCTGCTCTGGAAAAGTCACCGCAATTCATGGACACCACCTTAAATGGAGAAACTACTGGGGAAAAGGAGAGCTGTGAGCGATGGAGGAGTCACATCCGTGCGTCCTGGGATGCTGGGATTAACTCATCATCCCCGAAGGAAGCAGCGGGTCATGCAGAGCCACGAGCCTTGCTTATAAAAACTGCAGAAAGGGCCGTGCCAGGGGGATGGCTGCACTGGAGATGGGCATTCCAGCACAGTCCAGTCCCTCTGCTGGGCACCTCTGCTGGGCACCTCTGCTGGGCACTGGGAGTGTGAAGGTTTGTGTTGGTTGACTTCCAGGTGCCACTCCTCAACAGGACTCTGTCATTCCTAACCACAGCATCAGTTTGATGCAGCCTCTTTTGTTTTCGTGTCCAAAATGAAGTCAGCTTCTAACCTCAGGAAATGCACCTTGTCCTTCGCCTTTCAGACACTGAGGTTTGACCTGGTCTCAGAACCTTTGTCTCCCTCTACGTCACCTTCCCCATGGATTAAAGGGACCTCCATGCCATGGACTACCCTTACATTTCCACCACTTGCACAGGTCCCAGCTGCCTCCTCTTTTCCAAGTCCCTTCCTAGACCATTAGGTTCAGTGTGGAGAAAGGTTGTCAGGGGCCTGCGGAAAGGTCATGGGTGGAATGGACAGATGTCTATTGATGCAAGTAGATTGATGTCTACTGCTAGTGTCCCACCTACCTTTCCTATCACAAAATCATAGCTACGTCCCATGAAGATAATTTCTAGTTATTAAAACTGCATTCAAGTCCAGAAACTGTGTTTTTCTCTCAGCAGGTCCTTTGAAAGCTTTCTCTCAAACTATAGTAGGAATGCTGTTTCATCTACCTATTATTGTTCATTTTCAAGGGCAGGTTGGACGGGGCTTGGAGCAACCTGGTCTGGTGGAAGGTGTCCCCACCCATGGAGGGGGCTGGAACGAGGTGATCTGTAAAGGCCCTTCCAACCCAAGCCTTTCTATGATTCTGTGATTCCCACTGGCAGGGTTGAGGCTGCCACAGCCTCTCTGGGTATGGCAACCTGTGCCAGGGCCTCACCCCCCTCACCGGGAACGATTTCTCCCAAAAATCTAATCTGAACTTGATTTAGTTGGAGTTAACAACATCGATTGGCGCTGCCTCAGGATCCAGACAGTTCCCAATCAGGGCTGGATTGAGCCTGGAAATTTTTGCCAAAGATTGATCTGACTTGTTACCAAAAAGAAGACCAAGGCCAAAATATTTGGCTGCAAGTCTGAATTTTCCTGATGCTCCGAGAGCTGGGCCTGGAGTTTCTGCTTGATGTCTCCTCACCACGAGCAAAGAGCAGCCCAGAGGGTGGCCAGGAGAGAACATTTTCTGCACGTCCTCACATCTTCTTCCAGAAGCCAAAAAAGAAGCACAGGCAGGTAGAAACTCATGTCCTGGGAGCAAAGGACATGCAGGAAAACAAAAAAGGAGGAAGACTAAATTCCTTTTGGAGTTCAGACTTGCAATGGGTGAACTTCAAAAAGCCCAGTAATGCTGTCCAAAACCAGCATCCTTATACTTGCTTAAGCTTCAGGGTCTGCCTGTGGAGCCAAAGCAGCTCCACACAGGACTCTTTCACACAATGCCTTTCATCCCAAGCCCTTTCTGCATTAGTGACCCAGCTGTGCCTCCAGATGAATTTCTGTTTGGCTTCAGAAGCTGCTCAGCATGTTGTAAAACCAGGCTGCGTGTTTAGGAAGCTGCAGGCAAATTGGGGAGCTCAGCAATAATTCTGCACTTGGGGGGGGGGGAAACAAACAAACAAACAAACAAACAAACAAACAAACAAGCCACTCTGGGTTGATTTCTGTTTCCTTACATTGAAAATTGGGACAAAGAAAGCTCAAAACTCTGCACAGGTCCCCAGTATTGAGGTGAGTGGGAGTGCCTGGGGCTCTGTGTTGGCAGAGGAAGGAGTCACCCTGTGAGTGTCCCTCAGTCTGTGATTTTACCCCACCTCAGTGTTTGCACGAACTGACTGGTGCTATTACTTACCCCTATTGCCCAACAATTTCTGTCAAATCTGGGAGCTACAGCCACAGTTTCAAGGCATTTAAGCCATCCACAGGCAGTGCTATTCTGGTACTTCCACTAGAGGAAAGTATCTCAACCATTCACCCTTCTAAAAGCAAATTCCAGGTATTTGCAGCTCATCCTGTTGTCTGTTGGAGTTTCCCCCCGTAGCTGCCTCTTTCCACTGTATTTCTGTGCCTGGAGTAATAAAAACAAGGTAATAATTTAGTTCCCATGATTGTTGCACCATAACTGGATTTTTATTCCAGTCTCTTATCTTCTCCACTCAGAGCCAATGTATCTTATTACTTTGCAGCAAACATGGTCAGAGATGAAAGATTCTGTCACTTATTTCCCTTCATATTAAACCACAAGCCTTTATCCTTCTCTTTCATTCTTCAGTCTTGGATTTTATTGTTTCTGACTGTCTCTGCCACATGTGATTTTGGCTTTCACATGACTGTGTGTATTTCTCTATTTATCCTCTTTGTCACGACCAAACGAGATTGGGGGCACTTTGAAATACGTGGCCACTGAATGCTGGTTCATCAGGTGTTCACAGCAACAACTTTACCAGGGCAGATTTGGAGTTATGCAGATACCAGAATAAAACATTTTAGAAGACTTGCAGTATTTCTACACATTCTCTTTACCTGTTTCCCACCTGAGGGTGTCACAGGAGGAAAAAATGACCTAGAAGGGGGTAGCCCCAAGCCACATCCTGCCCACATCAACACAGGACCCAGAGGACAAGAACTCAGACAGGACTCAGCAGGACATTTTGGGAGGCTCTGGGACTCCTAAACTAAATCATGTTCTCCTGCCCATATCAGCAAAACACAGGCCAGCTGCAGGTAAGCATTGAAATTCTCGATCATTCACTAGCACAGTTAATTATTTTTCCCCTCTATCTTCTCCCTTCAGATCTCAGATTTTTTTTTTTCCCGTGGTAAAAGGTTGGGTTTGCTGCAGCCTCAGTGAACATGATTTCTATCCTGCTGAGGGAGAAATAGGGGTCAGAAAAATAATCAGAGTTCTGAGAACTATTTAAGTAGTAATAGTTCACTTTTTTAATTTGTGCTTTGAGGGTGGAATGGAAGAGAAGCCGGAAAGATCAGGGTGCCTGAAGGATTACTACCTGATTTGAGTTTAAAGGAGTAATCACATCACCTAATTTAGTCTCCTTATGTCACAAACTGCATTTCTCTAGATAATCAGTGAAACAAGGTGATGATTCCAGAGGGAGACTCAAGCTGTGCTTCAACCACAAAACTTACAAACCCATCTTTGTCTTATTCAAATTTTTCCTCTTTTTCCACTGTGGTTTAACTCCCTTTCTCCTTTCCAGAAAGGAGCTGGGGCACATTTTGGCCAGGACAAGCAGCAGATAGAGACAAATGTGCATCACTGAGCCCACCCACCCTGACACACAGGCCCTTGCAGCTCATCTGAGATCAGCAGTGTCCGGAGCTGTGAATAACTGCCAGAGGACCACCCCTTTGGTCTACAGGAACTCGAAATGCCCTTGGATTCTGAGGTCTCTAAAGGAGGTGGTGGCAGGGATTTGCACTAGTCCAGTGTAGCAGTGGTACTCCCAAGCAGAACTATGCCTTGTCCTTACACATTCCTCCCAAACATGCCCAGAAAACCAGACGTGGCCTTCAGGGTTGTGTTGGCAACCACAAGAGCCCTCTCCTTTTCACACTGACTTTTCTAGGCAGTCCCTCCATCCCACCCAGTGCCACTTTCATCAGGTACAGAAGAGCTGTAGTTTTCCCCTGAAGGCAGCTGAGCCACAGTGAGTCCACTTTTATGTGGCTACTTTGCAGTTGTCCCCCCACTTTTTAGCTGGAACAGAGGGTTGGAATGGCAGAAAAGGAGACCCAACAGGGAACAGGAGCCGGGTGTGATTTCGTATTCGCACCTCTAATTAGCGTCAGCAGAGTCATCACTGGTGTAGTCACATTAATTACATGTGAATGACAGCTACAACAGCTCTGAGAACAAGTACAGTTTCACCAGAGTGCCAAAAAGGACATGCCTTCGACATAACATGAATCTGAATGTATTAAGAAATAAATGTGGTTTAAATACTTTAATATTAAAATGGATTGTGCTGTAACAGCAATAGAAGAGATGATTTAAAAAAAAAAAGAAAGGAAAAACACTGCAGAAATAGTGCAATGCTTTTGGTAATTAGTTACCAGAAGTTTCTTAGAAGGTGGAGCTGTAAATACTTTCACAGTGGGCATTAAACCTTCTCAAATCCCCTCAGGTAGGCACCACCTGCTCTTCTGGCTGCAGGACAGCCTGTGTGATCTGCAAACACAAGTGCACATGAACCACTCGCATGCTGGAAGCTGCAGGACCCCACTGTGGTCTGAGGACCCTGAGGATGCTCCCCACACCATCATTCCATGGAGGCCACAATGGATGGAGAGGCTCCAAAGGGTGGGTGAGACCATGCATGGGCTCAGCCACTCTGCCCCCTGATCACAGGGAGCTTGGGTGCCCCTGCAATGCTGGTTGGTGGCTGTGGTTGGGTGGGAGGGTCTGTCTGACTGAAACCCTGAGTCACACAGAGGATGTGCCTTGTCCCTTCCAGGCAGTGTGGGGCTGGGATAGTAGCATGGGCAGACAGACCTGTGGTAGTTCTGCTCTGTCACAGGCACCAAAGAATCATCGAATCACTAAGGCTGGGAAAGACCTCAGTGCTGGACCTTACATCCAACCCAGCACTGCCAAGTGCACCACAACATGCTGGAGCACATCTGTCCCAGCCAACCAAGCACAGAGATTTGGAAATCTCCACTGCCTTGGCAAGGCAGGCAAGTCAGAAGTGTTGTCTTTTCCCCTCTTCCCGACTGGAAGAGGACCCTTTCCAATTACATACCCTTAATTTTTTCATGCAAAAAGAAACAACTTCCAAACTACATGGAGATGAAAAATCTTGCTACAACAGCATTCTGCCACTGAATGTTAACAACTTTGAGATTTTTTTTTTTTTCCCCATTAAGAGGCATTTTCCTGGCCATTAGCATCCCAGTACTCCTGTACAGAAGTGCATTACCTCTAACGGAGTAGAGCTGACAAGCAGCAAGAGATGTGTAGCTCCCCGATGGTTAAATCTATAGGAAACCCCTGGTGTCTAATGAAACCTCTATGGAGACCTCCATATTAGCCATGGTTTAATGCTCCATAATGGCACTGAATAATTTATCTATGAGCAATAGCAACTCCTAGTTCTGTGTGCATTAAGAGTTATTTATGAGGTAATTTTAACAGTTTCACACTGGCTGGTCATTATGTTGGCTGTCAGCAGTTGTAGCCTAAGAGAGAAATCCTTCCTGATCCCTGGTTAAGTAGTAAACAGGGACATGGCAACATTTCCATGTTGGTGTGTGCAACAACCAGCACAACAGGGACCAGCTCTACAAGAAACCCTCTGAGATCTCTGTACAGACAGCACAGCCTCCTGCTGCCCTCACTGCCACCAGCTCTGCCCCAAGGATGTCCCTGCAGCTCTCGTGGGGGCACCTTTCATCTGCCTCCAGCTCTGCCCCAAGGATGTCCCTGCAGCTCTCGTGGGGGCACCTTTCATCTGCCTCCTCTGGTGCCTGTTTCCACAACTGTGCTGGAGAAGAGATCAGAGAGCAAGGGGAGCCCAGGAAGGAGCCCAGGGACACTGGTGAGCCGGAGGGCCAGGATGGCATCACATGGAAGTTTGCTGTGGTCCAGTGAAGGGACATGTCCTGAGGGAGGCAGCTGTTCCAGGACAGTGGCAATGGTCACAAGCTGGGGTCACAGACGGGTAATTCCTGCCCTTTCGGGAGCATGCAGAGCATTGTATGACCATCTGGTTACCAGTTCAGCTCCAGGTGTGGGCTGCAGACCACACTGTGCTTTTCTGTGGGACCAGAAACCATGGGAAAGAAAGCCGAGGGCACAGCCAGACAGTGGTAACACAGGCTCTCATTGCAGTGTGACAACTGGCACGGGACACTGGCAGAGGAGGATGGCACTACAGACACGTGCAGAGTGGCAAAAGGACAGACAAGCTGAGATAAAGAGCACCTGCAAGGTCTGGTCACCAACTAGCCAGAAGGGACAGTGAAAACAGGAGGTGTAGGAATGAACCATGGACTTGGAAGATCACTACTAAAAGAAAGAGCAAAAACACAGATGAAAAACAGGAGGTGATGCCAGGACAGAGATGAGCACCACTGTGAAGCCGGGATGTCAGTGACCTGCAGGAGATGAGGGCCCTGCTGCCAGACACCGTCCTCACCACCTGTTAAGAGTCCCCTGGCCTTGGCAGAGCAGCAACTGCTGCCACAAGAAAAAAAATATTAAAAGAAAACATGTTAACAACCCAGATGATGCTGAAAAGAGTAGGACTGCAGTTCGCTGCTAGACGAGAGCAAGAACTTGGCAAGAAGGCACAACATTTGAGTGCTGGTAGTAGTTGTGTCAGCAATACGAGAAGGTTTCTTAAGTGAGATTTGTTGGGTTTACGTTGGTTTTATTTCTTTAAAAAGTTTCTTACAAAACAATGGCAACAGCACATGAGCAATAGGGTAAGATTGAAGCAGACTGCTTTGCTCCAAAGCTGCAGGATCTTCCTCCAGCAGTGCCCCCAAGGCTCTGATCCTGGCTTCAATCGCTCTGCTGGCAGCTCTCCTCCCCACAACACGCTGCTCAGCCAAGCTAGCCAGCTGCATGATGGTAAAAGTATTGGTCTTTTAGGTAGCTTCAAGCCCCAACTTGTCCCGAGTTCATTGTTCAAGCCAAAAATTGACCCATCCTTTTTTATTTTTCCCTCCCAGAGCTCTGCAGTTCTGTTAAATCCAGTGGCAGATGTGATGCTGCACAAATTTGTTGAGCAGATGTTCTCACTAAGAAGGTCCTGCAGCTAAACCTTTTTTTTTTTTTTCCAGACTGGAAGTTCACATCAGGAGAATTTACTTAAGGGAACCATAACTCCTCAGCTGTACATATGGCTTTGCTGAAGCCAGTTAAAACACATTTGCTTATCAGAAGGAGCATCATCTGGCTTTCTGGATTCAGACCAACAGAAATACTAAAAATAAATCTCTGGTTCCCACTGTCCCCCACTGTCCATTTCCCCCATGGGAAAGCTTCCATCGCTGTGGAGTTCTGTCCCAAGGTGTCCCCCTTGCCACGTGTCACCTTCCCTGTGCATCTTGTCAGGTGTGTGCAGTGGAAAACCCTCATCCTGCCCTCTGTCCCAGCTGTCCCAGCAGCTGCAGAGGGTCAAGGTTAACACGTGGAGGTCCATAATGTGGTTGTTGCTCCACTGGCATGGGTTGTGATGGAGAATTCCTCTCCCTGGAGCAGAGCTGTCCCCTCTGCCAGCTCGGGACTGGGCAAGCAGTGGGGCAGGTGGAGCAATGCTGACTATGGACAGCCCAACACGTGGCCAGCTCTGATCACCACCTGAGAAGAGCAAACCCATTCTGAAACTCCAAGGCCAGTGCAGGGGCTCTCTTCCTCATTCAAACAATAGAAGACATCCTTAGCACTCCCAAAATAACTCTTTCTCCATAGCCCTACTCACATAAACAGCTCAGGCACTTTTGCTGAGTCCTTCAAAGCAGCAGCAGACTAGGACAGGTACCCAGCACAGAAAATTTCAGCTTAAGCTGTTTGTTTAAAGGAAGATAAAAAGGTCTTATGGTGGGAAATGCTGGGCCAGCACAACTGTGTGTTGTGGCTCTGGTACATATCCAAGCTGGCCAATATCGAGGCTCAGGGAAGAACTCCTTAACATGCAAATAGTTCTATGAGCTATAAAATATATTGCACATATCAGGGGGAAAAAAGGACAAATTTAGATACCAGATCTCCTGACTGCAGGAAGAAACTCTGAGATTTCAGCATTTACTGAGAAGATCAATACCTCCTTAACTGAATCCATAAACCACCCAGAGAAACCCCCACCTGCTACACCCTGCTATCACTTTTTACTTTTTTTTTTTTGCTGTATCACCAGTCTGCCATGGATACTGGCTGTAAAGTCATTATGTTGCTCTGAAAATACCAGTTCTAGATTCCCAAAGGATTTTTCTGAAATTATTCTTCCATCCTTTCAATGAGAGCTGAACCTGCAGAAGCACTTCCAGAGTCAGACTCTTCATTTTCCAATAATCGGAATTACCTGGGCAGAGACAGGTCGGTGAAGAGTGGACAAGTCCATGTCCTCAATCATCTGAGCTTCCTCAGCCTTAATCTCTTAATTACACCGATTCACTTCTGAGCACGTGTGTTAATTCTGCTTCTCCATCCTGTACCCCAGTCTGGCAATTCTTCCTTAAAAAATCCCTTGCCGTATTTTCTGCTGGCAGTCTTTACTCATGCAGTTCCCATGGTCTAATTCTGTGCCTTGGAACATTCACCAGACCTCCCAAGGTGTATATGAAGCAGCAGAGCCTCACAAGCAAGGACTTTCCTACCTTAACCTGTGTCAAAGTTGGACTTTTCCATTTACAAACCCAGACTGAGCTCATTTCCACCCAGTGCAAGCAAGGAGTTTCTAGAAGCCAGCAAGACTGTACTGGTGTAAAATTGCCTTCACAGAGACTACGTTATTTTATCTTCTTTTATACATAGAAAGTAAAAAACAGAGTCATTTTTCTTTTCCACTTCTTCAAAGAGGAAGACTTTGCTAAAGAAGCAAGGCTATGAGAAAGTCCATTTGTGAAACCCCATCAATACACAAACCTGGGTTTTACCTTCCTTTTTTTCATTTCCTGAACACCAAACTAAACAGATATACCTGGGAGAGTCATTTCCATTTCTCTCCGTGTGTTTGGCTGAGAATCAACACTTCTATCCTGGAATTCTTCTGGACTTTCTGCTCCAATTCAAGAAAACACCAGGCAGTGACGGATTGCACCCAGCAGCAACATACTGACGTCAGCCGTGGGATATTAGGGATGGCATTTGCTCTGCCTGACAGCAGATACCTGGAAGAGACTTCTACTGGGAAGAAAAGCGATTTCTTGACATTTTCAAATCAAGAGTATTCAGAAACAGTGTTGGAACGATTGCACACTGCTGGGAAGAGTTAACCTCAGAGGAGGTTCAGCAAACTCCATTTTCTTCAATTTTTTTACTGTGATTGCACAAACAATAGCTCTTTGGTACTTTTAAATGTTTTTAAGTAGTTAGAGAGAAAAAGAAGCTGCTATAGTTGGAATTTTGGTATGTTCAGCTGCAGTGATTCACGTTGCTGAAATTACTTATTTACACTTATAAATTGGGTATTTTTACAATGTTGACTGCTACTGAAATCAATGGAGGTGCTTTGGTGCATTCAAAATTCTCCCCTCCACCTCTGTAAGTCTCCCAGTTTTACAACATGCCTAAAAATCAGGACTTTGCTCCACTTTCAGGCACCTAACAAATAGGAAAAATGTGAGAGATGTGTCCATCATCCAGGGCACTCCACGGGCAACAAGACCTTCCTGTCCTGGCCCATTTCTTTGGGAGGAAGCTTCAACCTTAGTGAGTTACGGGGGGCAGACCGGAAATTTCAATGCTGGGCTCCTGCAGGAGAATGAAGGCCCTTTCCAGGGGAAAGAAAGCCCATAGCCTTGGTGTCTCAGGTGCAGATGAAGGGCCAGCCAGAACTTTACATGGGCAGGTTGTCCTTTCTGCCCTGGCCCCTTTAGTCTAGGAGGAATCTTCAACCCTATTCAATTTCGGGAGGCGGACTCACAATTTCTTTGGGCACTGAGTTCCTGGAACGAATGGCAGCCCTTTCTCCCAGAAAGAAAGCCCATAGCCCCCCTTTCTCAGGTGCAGATGATGGGCTTGCCACAGGCAGCAAGTCCTTTCTGTCCTGGCCCCTTTGGTCTGGGAGGAATCTTCGAGCATATTCAATTTTGGGAGGCGAACTCAAAATTTTGGCACTGGGCTCCTGCAAGTGAATGATGGATTTTCCTCCCTGGAAAGAAACCCTGTGGCCCTGGAGTCTCAGGTGCAGATTATTGGCTGCCCAAGGAACTCTGCTGGCAGCAAGACCTTCCAGTCCTGGCCTCTTTGGTCTGGGATTGATCTTCAACCCTATTCAATCCTGGGAGGAGAACTCACAATTTTGGTGTTGGGCTCCTGCAGTAACGCACAGATGCTCACTGAACGTTTAGAGAGGGCAATTTTGTGTTGGCCCTTGTGGACGGGGGTCACAAAGCCGTGGTTGCCATCACAGTCCTGCTGTGCCTCTGCCCAGGCTCACCAGAGGTGACCTGACTCAGCTGGGGTGTGACCAGGGCAGGGGGACAACGGGGAAAACTTGCATGATGTGACAGGTTCCCCCTCCCAACTCAGGGCCTGCCTCAACTGGGGAGATATCTGGTAGGCTTTATAACCTCTGAAAAATTTCCAGGAACTCATGGAATGGGTGGAAACAGTCAGAAGTCAATCTCAATCCTCTCTCTGGCTCCCTCCTATAGTTTTATGGATCTCCATGTCCTCGGCTGCTGTTTCTTTTCCAGGATGTCATAAAGGGAGTAATAGTGGTAGGAATGATCAGACGTATTTTAAAACAAGACATTATATTTTTTTAATCTAGAGTTACACCAGCAAGCCCCTACAGAGTAACATTTGGATAAACTGTTGATAGAAAGGAGCTTTTATGGGAAATACAGAAGGAGAAAAATCAGTATATTTCCAGCTAATCAGATGAAAATAGTAACTACAATGTAATTATTGCAAGAAAGTTGTTTCATCTGCACTAGGGCAAAACTTTGCAACATCCATGCTATTTAAATCCGCAATTTGTCCTTGCTGGAGATATAAAATATAACCGTGACACAAGAACAAGTGAGAAATGATGCCTTGGGGGAGAATAAGTTTAGGCTGGAAATTAGAAGGATCCGAGCAGTAAAGGGAATGAAGTATTTGAGCATCCTTCAGCTTGCAGTGGGAAGAATAAAAAAGCCCAGTTGCTTTTGTCTTGTGTGTCATTAACTTCACCTGATCCCCTACAAAAAAAAAGATTTGCAGTAGGCTGTAGAAATCTGAGCTTTCGGACTGAAAGCCACAAGTCCATACGAGCTGCTTGTGAATCCAAATCAGGGCGAGGACTCATCAAATCAGTGGAGGGAGGTCTCCAAAGAGCCCTTGGTGGGCAGGTGTCTGCATAACCCAGCCCGTGGTGGGACCTGCAGCCACTCTGGGCAGCCCAAGGGCGGTGGGATGTTGTTCCTGCCGGGATCGCTGACCCCCTGAGGACACACACTGAGGGCTAAGCCAGGGATCCCTCCCAGCCAAGGCACACGAGGCTTGAGAAAGACCAAACTGGCATTACCTGCACTGTATAAGCTGAGCTTTCACTTCCAAGCCTGCCTAGTGTGAGCTTTTGTTAGCAGCGTGATGCTTGGCGAGGGAAAAAAAGAGCTTTTGCTTGTTGACCTTGGCAGCAGAAGGCAGGACACCGTATCCAACAAAATAAGGTGCAGTACCTTTAAATCTGGGCCTTTCTTTTTGTTGTTTGGAGTTTCTTTTTTTGAGTTGGGCTTTTCAGGGCGGGGGGTTAATATTTATTTTTTGAGCTCTGGAGCAGCCCCAGGTCACATGAAAGCCATCTCCAGCTGGTGCAGAAAAAAAACACTGCAAAGAAGCAGAGAGCAATTCTGCTGTGTGATTATTTGACCTTGCCCCTCTAATTGCAATGGAGAAAAGGCCACTGAAAACGTCTTTGAACCCATGCAATTTGAGGCTAGTCAGCAGGATGCAGGACAATTTGTGCCAAGGCACAGCCATGTGGTTAAATAGCCATCAAAACAGTCAATATTTGCTGTGGCAAACACGGGACAGAGAGCTTGGAGGGGCAGGGGGGTGAGCGAGTGCGGGAACTGGTTCACAGTTGCTTTAAACTGTTTAGCAATTTATTGCTAATCACTGCTCTTGCAGAACAGACCTGGCAGAAGAAGGAGAGATTCCCTGCTTGACAAAGATCCCAGCAAAAGACAGGAGGAAATCCAGAAGAAACCCGGGGGTGAAGAAGGTGCCTTTGCGGGCACGTGAACCTGCATCCCAGAAACAGAATGTGTTACTCAGTGATGTCCTGAGTCAGGGAGGGACAGGTAGGGAGGCTCACCCCTTGCCAACGAGGGTAAATACAATTCATCAACTACAGAGAACTGTTTTAATTGAACACCTTCATCAAAGAGAGGTTTTTAAGCGGGATCAGTTGAAAGCATTGACTGGGAACACAGATGACCACAGCAAGTAAACAACATTAACTGTGTTTGGCTCTATTGTGCCCACTGGCTCCAGGTTTTTGGATGCAATTTTTCACTGATGGAACAGCAGATCGGGTTTGTATATAATGCCCACTCTGACTATAAAAACACAGAGGACCTTTATTGTTGCTATGCAACATTCCAACATCACAATTATTTGACAACTTTATGCCCCCGATGCCCTCAGTTTGTTTTGCTGTCTGCTAGTTAGCACACCGGTTCCTCCAGCTTTGCTTATTTTCAGTCAGCATCACATTCCTCTCTGTGTATGGGCAAGGTATGGCTGCCTCCATAGCAAAAACAAACCCCACAAACAAAAAACCCAAAAAAACCCCAACAACAAACTCCCAAATCCCTGAGCCCGTCAAACCTCATCTTCAGTACTTCTTTCTCAGGACCAGGCTCATCCCACAGAACTCTTTCCCTGTCTGGAAAGCAACAGGGTTTTTTACCTGATGTTTTGTGTTCTTCAGTGACAGTTTTATTACAGGAAGAAAAATGAATATTTGTATTTGCAGAACTTGCTGATCCACTTGTGGGATACTGAAAAAGCATAAAAGTTGCATCAGAACTGACTCAGCTGCAGACCAAACCATCCCTCTTTCCTCTCCTGCCCCCTCACTTCTCCTGTAACGTTTCTTTTTATCTGCCTGTGTTTTGCATAGCAAAAGTTACTTGGGAAGACCTTTAATTGAGCTCCACTGTGCAGGGCACTACTGACAGAGTTCTCCTCTTTAGATCTGACTTTTAAGGTGAGATACAAAGTTTGCAGTACAGGATTTTGAAAGGTGTTCAATTTACCTCTAGAAATACAGAGAAGAAATCCATGTATGGAACATCTGCACAGGTTTATTAAGTAACCAAACACTTAGGAATCTGGTGTCATTCATATATATATCTATATCTATATCTATATCTATATCTATATCTATATCTATATCTATATCTATATCTATATCTATATCTATATATATACATTCACACCAAGTGTCCTGGGCTGTACCAAGCTGAAGGAGCAAAATAAACAAAAATTCCAACCAAAGGTCTCTGCAAAGCTGTAACAGCATCTTCTCTTGAGGATCTGAGTTGGCACTTGCACATCCAGGTGCAACCTCTGCAGGAGCATCCCAAACAACTGCGCTGTATTTCATGCTGCTTCTGAAAACACCCCAGGACCTGTTGAGAAGAAGAGCAGAAGAGCTGCATCCCCACAGCCATTCCCTGGCAGCAGAAGCAGACGCAGAGGCTCCCAATTACTTGAGAACACAAAGAATTCAACCTGCAGGGCTTGAACGTGCTTTAGATTTTTTTACAGGTAACTTGCTTTTTTGTAACAGTTATTCTTTACGTTGCCAATGTACCCTGAAAATTCCTTACAAAACACAGACCAAACAAGACATACGGCCAGTAATATTTAGTTTTCTTGCCTCCACAAACCATTACGCTCCTGCTGGAACTTACAGTGCCACAATAGCTACCAGCCTGAGAGGGAGCTCAGGGATGGAGCAAACAGAGCTAAGCCTTGAAGAAGGGTTTCCGTGACTGAAGAAATAACACTTCTTTCCATGCTCACTGTTAATAATGCTGGGTTCAATGGGGACCCCTTGGGAGTGGAATCAATCCCACCCACAGGAAATAAAGTGGTGCTGTTTGTATGTTAAAAGAAGAGCAGCACAAGCTGGTTACAGTAATGACCCATAAAGCTGAAATCGCAGGAACAGGGCTCTGGCTCAGAGATTTATACCTCTAGACTGGTAAATAATGGGGACTCTTGCTGTTTTTCTCTTTCCTGCAAAAGAGTTCCCATTATCTGAGCCAGAATTGAAAACGCAAAGTGAAACAGATGTTTGTCAGGGCCCTGGAACTGTAACTCCCTGCACCTCAAAGGAAAAGGCAGCAGTTTGCATTTAAGACCTGTCTATGCAATGTGATTGCTGCTAAATAGGGACCCTGTTTAAAGGTCACCAGCCTTCACTGATACCGAGACACAGCAGTGACACCCAGAGCTCAGCTCAGTGCCAGCAAGGTGTGAACATCCCAGGCATACCTCAGCTGAAATGCCACATGCTCAGCTGGAGCTCAGAGGACAGCTCTGGCTCAGCCCTGCCTTTCACCCTGGCTTTGGGGAGATCCTCGCCCAGGGGCGCCTCTCCTTGTATATGGAAAGAGCACAGAGTGCTGGGGGTTGGGGGGTCTCTTCCTACCTGGCATTTGAACCCCTGCAGGTTGGCATATCTGCTCCTGTAACACCCCCACACACACACGTTCTGTCCTGGAAAGCCCTGGCACAGGTGCCCAGAGAAGCTGTGGCTGTCCCATCCCTGGGAGTGTCCAAGGGCAGCTTGGACGGGGCTTGGAGCAACCTGGGCTGGTGGGAGGTGTCCCTGCTTGTGGCAAGAGGGTTGAAACAGGATGGTCTTTAAGGTGAGGAAGAGTCAAGAGACATCAAGGAGCAAGGCCAGGCTTTGCAGACACACACTTTGGGTCAGAGAAGGAGCTGGGTCAAGAGTCTGAGTGTAAATGCAGCCCCCAGCCAAGGGCTGGAGACCCCAGTGGGACTCAGCAGGACAATTAGAACCTCGTAGGGCCCTGACAATCAGGATTTTCTCTGTGTGCTGCCCTTTTTAGGTATAAGAGCTGTGCTGGTGCACAGACACCTCTGCCTTGCTTTTGGCTCACCAGGGACAGCCCTGGCTCAGCGTGGCATGGATCCTGATACAAGGCTTTGGGTTTTATTCTTCATGTCTTTGTCCAGTCCTGGAAAAAAACTGAAATTCCTTCTTGCTGTTGTCCAGAACAGATCCATGAGCTACAGGATACAGGTCCACAACAAACCCACCACTATTCCCTCGAAGGACAGACCTTTTCTGGGTGCTGACCTCCACATTTACCACCCTGTGCAGCACAGAGCAAAGAGCTGCAGAGGTGATGGAAGCAAGGTTAAAAAGCTGACCCAGAAGTGCCTCATCCCACTGGCAAAAATAGTGGGTATTTGTGGCTGGTTCTCCTAATTGTAGTTGGTGTGGACTTTTGGAAACAGACCTCCCACCCCAGACAGGCATTCCATGCCACCAGTGTGGATCAGACAGTATAAAGTAAAAGGGGATATCTTTAGGGTGGTCTGGGATGTTCAGTGTTGTAATTGGGGTGTTTGGTGATCTTAAGCCCTACACAGCTTTATAACATCCATCAGGGATCAAAGTGAAACCTCTGACTGATGCTGGACCTCGTAAGAAGCCAGGAAAGAGTATCTTTACCATCATTTTTGGGGTGGATGAGCACCTGCTGCAGGTGGGCTTGGGGGTTGTTTCCTAAACGGTGCTACTTGACTTGTTACACTCTTGTCAATCAATCAAACTTACCCCAGGGACTTAAAATACCCCCACAAAGCACAGTCTGACACAGCAGCTCTGGCCCTTGTGGAGCAAATATAAACATTACAAAAGTCTCTTTTTTTCTGGAGACTTTCCATAAGTAACCAAAGAACATAATGAAATTATAAAACTAAAACACAAAAGTGCCCAAGAGACATTTTCATGTTTACCTTGTGTGCATTAAAATGTATAATAAGGCTTTATGAAATAGGCTGGATTTCTCCTCCAGACACTCATGATGTGTAATAGGGCTCATTTGAATTGGAAAAAAGAAAAGTCTTGGAATCAATCTAGGCATAATCTTGGCGATATTCCAGTAAATTCAATTTATTTTGGACTTTGCATGTGGGTCTGACTGAGCCTTGGAAGGTTGGGGAGAATTTTTTGGAACCTCTGTGTTACACTTTTGTCTCTGTTATACAAGTGGGGACCTGAAACACTTGGATTCATGAGATCCAGCATTACATCTGGATACATTAAACGAGCTCATACTCTGGCTCCATCCCTAAATGTCTTCCTTTTCTTTGGGGTAGATGAGGGAGAAAGGCTGCATTACAACTCTTGATATCTATTGTATCCAAATGTCATATACGTTAAAAAAAAAAGCAAAATATTTTCTCCTCTCTTAACCTAAGTTTCTCATTTACATCACTGAAGGCCTTGGATCACAGGAGGAAAGAACAGAAACTTTCTTCCAGTGTCCACAAAGACTTTGAACTGGAAACAGTTGGATTTTCCACTTAATTTCTACCAAAGAAGTCTGTTTTCTGAGCTTTGTGGCAGTCCCATCTCTGTCATGCAGCAGCGTTTTTTTCTTTTATCTGGCTGAAAACTCAGAGATAGGCAAAGCACCTGCGTGATCCCTGCAGGGCCCGAGGGAGCCTCAGGAGACCGTCTGGTTTATCTCCCCAGCCGGGGTGGGATCAGATGTCAGCCACAGGGAATGAGAAATTCAGTGAAGTACACCAGGATCCAGCAAAAATGACTATTAATTTCAACATGCTGTTATTGGTGCTTGGGATTGCTTCATTGGAGATGGACTTTTTTAATAGAGATGCTGTGGACAGGAGAGAGAATTATCACGAGCTCAGCCCTAGTGAGCAGAAGTGGGGAAAGCTTGGGAGTGTTATTGCAGTCTGGTTTGGACAGAAAAGAAGCTGGATAGGAGAGGTAGGAACTGGCTATTTTTGTCTTTTTTAAACATTTTTTACACTTTGATGCAGATAAAGAGGTTCTGCCTCCCCTTTGGTTTGTCAAGGAATTTCATCCCTTGAGGTTGAGGTATCTCAACAAGCAGATTCACCAACACAAAGTGGAAGACACATCAACACACATTAATAAATAAAAGGATTTTTTCCTTTGCTGGATGTAGCTTACAATTATTCTTGATCACTTGATAACAAGTTTGGGTGCAATGTCCCCTTTGCAATGGTTACCCCAAAGCCTCTCCGCTGCCTTTTGGGAGACAATTTCCTTAAAACCCTCCACCGATGCCTTTGCACAAATGCAATTGCTTTTCCAGCAGGGAGGCTGCGAGAGAGCTGGGTCTGACTGCCAGGTGTCTGAAGATCTGAATATATTGCCATGGTTAAGAACCAACGTGATTATGCAAAGTGCAGCTCTGTGCACGTCTGGGAGCGCAGGCGGGTGTGGAGACGAACCCAACGCAGCAGCTCCCCCTGAAACGTGACTGCCTTCTCGGGGATGGTGAAAAATTTCTGCTGTCAAGTAAATGCTCACAGAGCGCTAATGGAAAGTGGGATCTGAGCAGAAATTAAGCTTCAACCAGATTGCACAGGCCGGATCCTTAGCTGGTATAAATCTGTGCCTACAGTGCATCTGACTGCTAGTCTACTTCAGCCGAGTCTCATCCATCCTGAGCTTGTCCTGTCCACGTGCCCCACAGCACAGAGTGTGGATGAATGCCTGCACAATCAGGGCCCATCCCATTATCATGCTGCCTGCAGACATGCCTCCAAAAATGAGGCACTCTGAATGTCTCAGAGCAGCCTGGAGTTGATGCAAGCAAAGGCTCCTTCCCGGGCCACGCTCACCCTCGTGAGCGAAGCATAGCTGGGACAGGTCTCACAGAGCAGGTTTGTCTCCTTCTCCTCTTCCACCTGCTCTCCCCCTACAAATATGCCCTGGTGGGACTAACACCAAAGACTCAGGAAGGTATGGGGTTGAAAAGTCAGTGATACTTTAAGAAACCATGGTGAGAGGCAGAGCAGGGCGTGACAAAGAGATGAGTCCAAGGAAACCACAGGAAACAGACTCGTCTCAGCAGCAGAGCTTTGAAAAAGGTGGCTTTCCAAAATCTCCCCTTTGCCGAGACTGGTATTGCATGCCTGTGGATGTGACAGTCCATGAAAATGAGAGGCAAGGAGAACCCACCAGGAGCTGAGAGATCCAGGGCAGCGGCTGCCTGAGAGGTGTAAAATGAGTGAAAGACACCGGCAGGAGGAGGGGAGATGGGCTGTGATCTGCCAGGATGCCCCCATGGCTTCATGGAGCGCTTGCTCTGATGTGCAACCACCTGCCAGCGGTGCCCCTGGACACCTGCTGGTCCCAACAATTGCACACAGGCAGGTGGAAAAGCAGGAGGGGACAGGGAAGGAGGAGGGAAGCAAGAAGTGGGGCAGCTTTGGAGGTCCCTGCTGGTTCCGTTCAGTGGGGCACCCATGGGAGAAGCTGGGTGTCGTTGCACACCTGTGGAGATCCATTTCACTGTTTGAAGTGAGATGTTTTGTACAAGTGGAGAAAGGGAGAGCTGGAAACAACATGTTTGGGATGTCTGGAACTGTGAATGCACTAACAGCAAACAGCAAGATGGAACAGTAATTACGCTCAGTGTAAAACTTGCCAGGAGCACTGACCTCTGCCCGGAGAGAGCTGGTGGCACACAAGTCCTCTTCAGAAAGCATACCTGTTTTCCCTACAGTCAGTTTATTTAAAGATATTACTCCTGGCACAAATCCATGGGCCATCATGGCTATAGATGCCCTGTCTGTGCAAAGTAGGCAGCACTTCAAGTGGAGAGGGCACCATTAAAGGCATTTACTGAACCAGGAGAGACAAAACCAAAAGGGGACAGCGGTGGACTGCAGAGTCCAGCTCAAGGCTCAGATGTTCCCACCAGTGAAAGGACTAGCCCATTGCAGCCCCAGTAACAGAGGACTGGGATTGAACTGGGGGCCATAGCACTGTCCCCCACAGCTGCTACTACCCAACAGCCCATGTGTTCCAGCTCAGAAGTTGCTGGAAAAACCCCTGACTCTTCTCCTCCAAAGAGGAGTCAAAAGATCATTTTGAGCCCCTGATGACTGATTCAGAAACAGACCATTCCCAGAAAGCTTTCCAGGGTCAGTAAAGATGAGGCATTCCGTGATGGGACTGAGGGTGAAGTCCTGGTCTCTCAAGGGTTAATGGCATCTTTACACAGTGCCAGGGTTTCATGCTGTACATTTCCAGGGTGTGAAATACTGTCTCATTATTTCTGTGATACAAACACCGCCTCACACAGCTAACAACAGCCAGAAAATGGATCTTAGTAGATACTGACCATAAACAAAAGCGAAATAAATACTGATTTCCCCTTAGGCATGCAGACAACCCATAAGCATCCAGCCAGCTGAGACTCCGCTCAGCTCCCAAATGTCAATGAACACACCATGCCTGTTTGTTGTCCAGTCCCTGCTCTTTGCTATGAATTTCCTCTGCCCTCTGACTCACCATGAACTCCCCAGTTGTGTTACTCCTGCGTGGTGCTACAGGGCAGTCACCCAGATGGGACCCTTCCTTCAGCCCCCATGGCATGATGTAAATTAGATAACCTTAAAATTCTTGTCTGCTCAGGAGTTTCAGCTTTATTTTGTGTGAGCAGCCCTGGAAAGACACCCCAAATTGCACAGATACCTGCAGAAAGGGGTCAAACCTGAGGCAGGACTGCCCCTCCACCATGTAAAACAAGCTTTTGCCCTAATCTCGGATCCATCTCAGAGTTATCCAAATTTCCTTCCTAACCAGTGTGTGCTCTACCTCTGCCAGCCCCGTTCTGCTATTTAGTGCAGTACTTCAGAGTGCAGATGTGTCTCAAGGGCTTTTAAAAGCATAAATAAATATCTGTAGATTGTTTTGTCCTCCCTTAGGAATCCAGAATACCAAGGGCTGTCATACAAGTCCACCCAGATCCAAACACAGTTTTCATACCCTGCTTTCTCTGAAAGACCTCTAAGTGCTCCTGGAGAGGTATGAATTGATCTGCTCTCCCAGCACCATTTCAGGGAGGCATCAACACCCCACTGCCTTCACAGGGCTCCTTTAAGGCACAGGGCGATTCCTGACACACTCAACGACTGGACAAGTTGGGATCTGGGGCAAAACAGCCCAGAAATGCCAGCGCCAGTGCCAGAATATATTTGATGGCATGTGCATTAATACAAAATTAATGGGGAGCCATCACTGTGCAGTGGCATTTGCTAACAGAGCTATATAAGCTAATAAATAATACACAACACTAAAATGCACACGATTTTGATGGCCAAAAGCCCTCCTAGTGACAACAGCTCCCGGCAGTAGAGAATTTGGCTCTTTAATTCCAAATAAACACTATTAAAGGAGACATATAAAGAACTCAGAGCCAAGCTTCCGAGAATGGACTATTCTCATTTAGATACAGGTTAAGACTCCATCAATTTGTTTATTAAGGATTCCTTGTCTTGCGGTACTTTCGGGATGAAAGGAAATGCAAAGGGGAGAAAGTAGGAGATAACAGAAAATGCCAATGGGTAAAATTAAAAATGCAGACCCTGGGGGTTAACATCTGTTTTATTCCTTCTTGCCACCAAGTTCTAGACTCAGTCATACTCCCTCATCCCAACCCAGGCTGGCCATGCTCTTTCCACAGGTCTAGTCATTATCTCACCCAAAAGAGAACTGTTAACTCCTCGGGTGCCCCTGCCTGGGCATCAGCAAGGGGCCCTAAAGGCTGGCAGAGCCCTTTGCTCCAGGGGTGCCTTTGGGTTCTGCAGGTTCACAGCATCTCACACTCCCAGCCACAGCAGAGATCCACCTCTGACGCCTGAGCTTTGCTGCAAATGAAACAAGAACGCGGCACTTTCACCGACAAACACCTTGCAAATCTTCATTTTCCATGCACTGTAAACGCACGGAAAAGCCAAACGCACAAAGGGACATACTTGGTGGAGTTTTGAGACAGCAAAATTCCCAACAGGGGTTTCAAATCCCAGCTCTAAAGCAAGAAGCGCCTTCTAAAAGGAGAGACTGTGAGAGGTGGGGTTTTTTTTCTGTCAGGGTGAGTAGAACATTTCTCCTTATCCTCTTTCTTGGAAAATCTAAATCCTCTTGCCTGGACTTTCTCTTAACCCAGGCAGTTGGGGGCAGGTACCTGCTGTGTAAAACTTCAGCCCAAGTGTGGCAGAATCACAAGGAATTTTCAGTGAAATGTGTCAGTGACAGCAACGTCCCTGCATGAGGAGCGGTTGAACAGTGGGTGGAGACAGAAAGATAGACGAAAAGTTAAAGATTGATTTTATCAGTAATTTCAAGGGATATGAAAAGATTCACTTGAAAGGAGGGATGTGGCTGAGTCCAGAGTGGTATATAAATTAATTCAATATTTAGTTATTACATTTTTAAAAAAATCTAAACAAAATACAGATGACATAACCTTCAGCTGAGGCAGCTCCATGGCTGTTTGTATTTGACTCACCAATAAATAACAAAAATCCATTTCTAAAGCTTGTTCCCACATTGCTATTTCAGGGACCAATTTCAGCCCAAAGATCAACTCGTGACGCTTAGTGAGGTGAACCGAGGGAAGAGATGTTTCTGCTGATTGAAAAGGCAGAGGAAGGGAAAACTAACCCCATTATTCCTCTGTGCATATGGAAGAAGCCTCGTAAGCCATGGCAGGTCCTGGATGTGGAGCGATGTGGCTCCAGAGGGAGTCACAGCACCTCCAGCACTCCTTCCATGGCAATACACAGCTGGCAGATGTTGCAAGTTCTGCAACACACTCTTGGATGCACCTGCTCCAAAGGGGAAGACTAAGGTCAAAATATTTTTTAGTGAACAGCTGTGAATGTAAATGCTAAAAAAAAAACAGTTTAGATATTACAGAAATCCTTCCCTGTGAGGGTGGGCAGGCCCTGGCACAGGGTGCCCAGAGAAGCTGTGGCTGCCCCATCCCTGGGAGTGTCCAAGGCCAGGTTGGACGGGGCTTGGAGTCACCTGGGCTGGTGGAAGGTGTCCCTGCCCATGGCAGGGGGTGGAATGAGATGGGATTTAAGGTCCTTTCCAATCCAAACCATTCTGTGATTCTGTGATTCTACAAAAATAATGATTCTTAAATTGGAAACATCAGCTCCTGAGACTGGACTTGGCTCTATTTTTTCATGGTGCGAGGTGTTAAATACTCTGTGGGGAGAAGACACCAGTCAACTTTTCTCTAACTACCCCCACCTAAATATTGATGTACCAAACTTGGTGATTAGGGCTGAATCTGCACAAATAGAACGTTGAGGGGCAGATTTAAACCATTAAACCCCTTTTAAATGAATTGGGCTTGGGCACCCAAATATTCTGAAGGTTCTGCACAGTACTTAGCAAAATCAGAGCAAATCAAAGTAAGAAGAGCCAGTACTAAAAGAGGACTGAGAAGGTGGAGTAAGTATCACACTGTATTTATAGTATTGGATCCACACAGGTTTAGTGGGCCCTGAAAACAAGTGGTTAAGCAGATGCAGCCCAGGCTTTCTGCTGCAGGAGTGCAGTCAGCTGACGTCCAGCGCAGGGAGCACCAGCAGTGACACTGCAATTACCACAACACTCACACATCCCTCTGTCCCACCCTGGGATTTGGGGGCACCAAAGGAGCCCTGTAGAAATGACAGAGTGTCGTTATCCCAGGGGACAGATGGAAAAATGAAGACTTTCAGGGACCCGAGTTCACACCGCAGCAAACAGCAGCAGCAGGGACAGAAACCACCAGCACAAGCTCAGGAACCAACCACTGATCCTGAATATCCTGATGGTTGGAGATTTTGTGCCAACCAGTGCCTATGAATATCTTCATTTCAGTGGATAAAGTGTCCTTTTTCATCTTTGTGAAGAGTTCCAGTGCCAATTATCATGCTCTTGTATTATTTGTAGAAAAATAGTGAATATAGAGAAAACAGCAAGGCTGCCATACATCAAATTCCAGTTTTCTACATATATGGAGATTACAGTTCTCCCAGGCCTGATTCAGAATACACAGAGAGGATCATATCTCAGTTAAAAATTTAAAAATTAAGTTCTTTAGCTTGAGTTGCATCATTACATCCAGTTTCATATCTCTGTTTCTTTCCCTATGAATGATAACTTGGATCTTCCCAAAGAAGCAGGATGGATTTACTCAGTGCTTGGATAAGAAAAGCCTGAGAAAAACTTCCTGGATCAGGAAGAAATAGGTGTGTGACAGCAGACTGAGGAGCTCTTTGCAATCAGGCAGAGAAAAACTTCCCTGAAATTTGAAAAATCCAGGATTGGCACCTTAGCTCAAAGGAATCTCCCAAGAGCCATCAGCATTAGAGGAGTCCCTTGACAAACGCCAGATATACAGTCCAGTTTGCTGACATGACCTTATTCAGTGAATATTTTATAATCCCAGCATTATTTGCATCGCTCTTCTGGCTCTGCCTTTAGCAAATCCCACATCCTGTGTTTAAACCTACAGCTTATCAATCATCTTAAAGGTCTTTTGCAACCTAAATGATTCTATGATAAAATGCAATCAAAGCTGAGCTACATCCCTGCACGTGCAATGATCCGCTCTGCTGGCATGGCCACTGTAAATTAAAATTAAGCTTAATACTGTACATATTTTTCATGCACAATTATTCCAGTATGTTATTTTTTTAGAAAAAATCTGGCTTAGCAGCTCTGCCTGCAAAGTAGCTGATGGTGGTTAGATCTGTGGATAAAAAGATAAAGCTAAAAGGCAGCTTGAAAACAAAACAAACAAACAAAAAATTAGGACATAAAATGCTGCAGACAAGAGCATCCACTGAACTCTTAAGATCCAACTCTGCCTAGAAATGCCAAACTGACTTAAATTGGAAGATCACATCATAATCCCATATAATTAATGTTTGTCATCTTGCTGTAAACTGCCAGATTATCATTAGTTCATCTTTTGTATTTCCAGGAGAAACTCATTACTCAGTGAGTGAAACGTTAGGAAATTATTTACAATTATGCTGCCGAGAGCAGTGGGCTAATTCCATCTACTAATTAGCCCCACTTACATAAGTATAGGTAGAGTGCTATAAATAATGGCAGTAATGTGTGCCACGCTGGCACCAGCGCGCCGGGGCTGTGCAGCAGCTGCAGCTGCCCCCTCTGCTGGCCTCTGAATGGGATTTTACTCCAACCACATGAAAGGCTCCGAAAAATTATTCCTTGCCTAAGGCAGGGAGAGATGGAGTGAGTGGCAAAGACCATCTCATTCCAAACCCCTGCCAGGGGCAGGGACAGCTTCCACTAGACCAGGTTGCTCATGTTATGGGGTTTGTGCTGTTGGTGGCTCCAGAAAGCCCAAACCAGGATGGGGTGTTGCACATCCCCTTTGCACTCCGCTATTTATTTACAGCTCCACATCCCCTTTGCACTCCACTATTTATTTACAGCTCCACATCCCCTTTGCACTCTGCCATTCCCAGCTCCCCGTAGCAACAGTGATGCTTCACATCCCGTAGAGATCAGACTTTGGAAAAAAACCCCAACAACGAGAACAAAAAAAAACTCTTTCTCCCTTCCAGCTGCAGCAACAAACCAAAAGGCAGGGGCAGGCCATGCAAACTGCCATAATCCCTACTAATCTATTTTATTCTGACCTCCACAAACCTACAGTGAAACTTTTTTTCATTCCTCTTTGCCTTTCTCCATGAATTTTTCTCCTTCATTTAGCAAGGACTCACTTTAACGCAACCCCAGTTTGGAGGTTTAAGTGCAAATTAGAAAAAGTCTGGCTGGTGCTATTTTAAATATGGAGATGGAAGTACCTCCCTCAGGAAAGTGTTCCAGGCTGTGGACCTTCCATGGAGAAAAGCACTTCTGAGAAAGGCTCCCTCCAGTCCCAGGGGACCTTTCTTTGGTGCTAGATGGGGCCAGGACCTTCCCAGGATGTTGGGTCCCTCTCGAGGGCCTCAAAGCCTAGAAAAGAAGACTGCAAGACCCACATCCTTCTTTGGATGTGGCTGACAAAATGTCACCTCTTTTGGGGACAAAAAACCCTAAATAAAATCTTAGCTCACAATTGAAATGTAAACTTTTAGTCTGAGCCAGCATTTATTTCATGTGTGGTTTCTTCTGTCAGTGACTTCAGGGGTATCTGGGATGTTAGGGAGGGAAGATGAATGGTAGTGTAAGATCAAGCTACACTAAAGAAATCTGAGAGCATTTTTCCTTAAGCCATTGGAATCCACAGAAATGAACAACTGCCATCCTAAGCCACTTTAGATATCAGTCACATAATAAAACACTTATTTTGCTTGTTTCATATGGTTTCCAGTTTGCACACTTCACTACAGCCAGAATTTCCTGATGAGGATTGTGGAATTGGCCAACAGATTCAGCCAAACAGTCTCAGATGTTTGAGTCCTTATTACAATGTTCCCAGCACCAACTGCCTGGAACCATTTAATAAGATGGAATTGCACTTTGAATGACACATACAATCAAAATTTTCATTTGTTTCCAGGAAGAAAATCCGTCTAATCTCCAGCAGAAGAGAATGGAAGTGGTTTTGAGGTAGGCAAGTCCATGCTCCACTATCAATTTAGATGCAATTCGAAATATAGGATTTGCCTTAATGGATTGTCAGGTCTTAATACAGAGGGACAATGAAGGTGTAAGAAGGGTTATTGAATGAGAAGGAAAGGCTATATTAAAAGACAACAAAAAATAAGAGAGAGAAAACAAAAGATATATTTCTATGGCTGTAGCTAGAAACTATTACTACATATGGTGGGATTTTTCAAAACCCTCGACCACTTGTTATCTCCAGACCATTTTCCTGCTGCAGCAGGAGTGTTCCCTACAGTCCACGACCCAATTTGCCAGGCAGTTTTTCAATGATCCATGCAAGACGTTAAAATAGTCCCTATATGGTTATTACATCACTCCAGTCTCCAAGATGATATCATATAATTTGCATTACAGGGAAAACCTTCCATCCAAAGTGGCTTGCTTGAAGAAGCAGCCAAAACGAATGGTTTAATGCTTTTCCTGCTAGTTTAAGATACATAGCATTGACTGTTTCCAGCTTGGTACTTTCACCTTTCCTTCTCAGTGTCATTCTCCAAGGAAAGCTGGCTTCTTCCAGTGCTTAAATCCCAATGTTTTATGTTGTTTGCTGGCTGCTCACTGTCATACCATCGTAACTTTTAATCATATATATTCTTTATGAAAAACATACCAACAAAGGTTACACCTCTCCATGCCCACACGTTGACATAGTTCCCAAACCTGGGATAGTGGAAGGTGTCCCTGCCCATGGCACGGGGTTGGAACTGGATGATGTTGAAGGTCCCTTCCAAGCCAAACCACTCTGTGATTTTATTATACACCCCACGATCCATAACCTTGCACAGCCAACCTGGCACGTCTGTTGTGGGAATCACGTTGTTTAAGGTGGTGATAGCAGAGCAGAAGCAGCATCTGCACCCTGAAAATTCTGTGTGCAGGCAATAAAAGCACCACCTGGCTCAGGACTGAGTCCCCCCAGCCCGCAGTGTGAGTCCCAGCACAGGCTGTGTGTCAGCCCAGACGTCACTGGCAGGGACAGTAAAACCCTTGCCGAGAGGCTCCAGGAACAGCATCTGGGCTGTGGGAAGCAGCTCAGCCTGCAATGACTTGTACTTACACTCTGTCTTGGTAAGTCAAAGGCAGAAATGGCCGTGGTTTGATCCTGCTCGCAGCATTCCCTCTGGGTCAGTGGATATCAGGATTTGCTTTGCTGAACATCAGGGAAGAAAACCCAGCCCGTGAAAATCACCTTTCTACAAATGTATAAAACCAGAAACGCACAGACGTAGATGTGCACTTCCAGTTGTTTTCCTTGCAAACTTTAAAGTCATCACAACATTTTTTACGTGTCAAAGGGCAAAAGTTTGCTGTTTTTTCATTTGTATTCCCTCTTCTATGACTTCATATTTCCAGCATGTTATAAATCACAGGTTACACCAGGTTACATCAGAAAAGCTTCATTACATGCCCAAACGTTTGGGATTAAAATTATAGGCTAGTGACACAGATAAGAGGCAGATTATAATTAGCATCTAAACTCTGGGGTGATGAATCACAGCAGAGCACTGTGTTCCATCACTCTTGCCCTGTGGTGCAGGTCAGGAGTTAATGATCCAAGGAATGCCATCCAGCACCCGCCATGCAGGACTTGAGGTCTGTGCTCAGCTCTCAGAGGGTGGCATTGCTTCTGTGCTGTCCCCAAAACTGAGGGTAGGATGTGTGACAGGGGCCAGATGCACCACTCCAGAACACGGAGCCACTCCAGAACACAGACACCAAGAAAGTTTATTTCTGGCTGTTGCACATGAAGAGGGATGAATTAGAAAGATGGAAAAAATGAGTGCATAGCTGTTAGAGTTGGACATCTTTTCAATTGAAGTGGCTTTGGCAGGAGAACACCCATCTTTTGAAACTGAAGGTGTCTATGGGGGAATACAAACCGGCACAGAACTTTTTTGATGGGGCAGAAGGTGGAGATGGAGGGTGGACAGTGAGACTTCCCTGCCTTCCTGTACTAGAACAGGCTCTCCTATGACCGACCACCCCCACAACACTGGGCAGGTTCTCAGAAGCTCCAGTCTCTGCTGATTTAAAAAGACAAAAATAAGCAGCCTGCAGAACTTCATCGTAGTGAGGTTTAGCACCAGGAAGACTTTCCAGCACAGGGACTATGAGGCACCCCCTCCACAAGAGCCCTCTCCATCCACTGAGTGCATTTAAACGCTGACCAGTGTTGCCACAAGCCTTGCAAAATTACTGTTGTTTTTAAGCGTATTTCTCGGCAGATTGAATCCTGAGGAAGCTGAATTCTGTTTAAATGCACAGTTCGCTGTGTGCACACGCTGCTCCCAACACTCAGCCTGCCTTTTTACAAGCAAAACATACACACTCGTGTAAGCCACAGTCATATGTGTGCTCACAGGACTCGCAGACACAGGAGCGAACATTTCCATTGCAAAACCACCCCGCATCTCATCTGTCAGTGATTCCACCCTCCAGGGAGACGTCGGTGCTGACAGTGAGACGATTATGAAGGTGATTGAGCTTTAAGATGTATTGTTGCTCTCTTCAATAGCGCTGATTGGCAGTGGTGATGAAATGAGGAGAGGAGGGAAGCGGCATTCACAGGCTGACCAGGCGGATCATGGGTGCAATCAGCTCAAGCAGCTGCGAGTAAGGGCTGGTTTTCCCCTTGAACAGCTCTGTAGTTTGGAGGGAGGATGGGTGGCAGGAACCCACCACATGAGGAGGATACACATCCCCTGCGGTTGGGATGGGAGCAGGAGTTGGGCTTTTTCTCCTTTCTTTTACTTCCCCCCCTCTGGTGGTTTCAGGGGAAGATCCAGGTGCTAAGTCTCTGTCTCCTGAACTTCAAACGACAGAAGGCCACAGTCCAAGCAGGACTCAGTGCAATTCCCTCTCCTGCAATGCTCTGGAGGAGATGGGTTCCTGCTTTATTTCATTGATTCACCTTGGTTTTCCTTCTTAGTCACTCTCTCGTTCTTAATAGTGCTGGAAAGGCCCAATTTCTAGGAAAAAAAGAAAGGTATTGGCACAAAATTGATGCTTACAGTAGGATCCATGGGATCGTACTCATATCACACATAAACTTAATTTAACGTGCTCCCCTGGATTATACTTGGTGGCATCTGAACTGTCTCTGCTGGCCTGGAAAACATTCTGACCCAGGGAAAAAACTTCTCTGTTCTCATGAGACAACTCCCATCTCCAGCAGCAAATATTTACTGAAAATATCAGAACTGCGAGGGTGAAAACAGAAAGATTATTTATGCATGATATGATTCTCCAAGGAACAGCCATCAAAATAGACTTCTAATTTAGAGAAGACTGCCAAATGCCCAGCAGAGTTACTGCATCATGCCTCAAATTTCCCTTTTGCAGGTTTTAATTCTTGACTTCCTTCATAAGGCAGAAAACAGAGGAATTTCCAGTTGGAAACAGTAATTATTTCATCAAAGCCTCAGCTCTTCCCTCAGATGTGCCACAGCCACCAGAGCAAAGTACTCGGTGCAAAGGTGACCCAGTCCTGGTCCCCAGAGGAGAGTGCTGCTTGTCTTGTCTTGCAACAGAGTTGGGTATTGACTCTCCTCGTGCCATTGCATGGTCAGACTCTGGTCACTTGGAGTGATCAGAGAGCAGAACCTTCCTCGCAGAGGTTCCCAACCTCTGCAGCTCCTGCTGCTCACTCACCCAACTCCCAGGCCCCGTTACCAACACGTTCCTCTTTGTTTCTTTTCCTAATGTTCATTTCATGAGTTGCAGAAGTAACGCTTTTCAGTATTAAAATGTAATTAATGATTTGGCCGTAATGAAATTAATAATTAACTGGAAAGACGTTTAGGCCCTTTGTTGAGCAAAATTTTCTGATGCATTAGGACTGTCTGCTGTGCTCTGCCATCCCACAGCTGGCGGCAAGCCAGGGGCTGCAGAAAACATGGGGGTTTTCTCCTGTCAGAGCATTTCTGACAGACCCCTGCAGCGCAGGAGCAGCTCCGCTCACCATCACAGGCACCGTCAGCTCCTGGGTTTTGGATCCTACCAAAGACAGAACAAAAGAGAAAGGTAAGCAGAGATGGGGGGGAGGCAATGGGCTCCAATGGCCACCTTCCCACCAACTATCTGCCATTTGTGAGATGCCCGGAAAAAAGGGTTTCTAAAAGAATTTTTTGATACTTGCTTTGAGGATATCTCTAGAGTAGATGAACTTGATGGAAGCCACCAGCTGCAGGGCAGGGTGAGGAACAGGGAGCGAGCAGTTTGCACAGCAGTGCCCTTGGCTTTGGCGCCCATGGCCCCAGAGCAGTTCTCCTCCTCTTCTGCACCAAGCTTGTGTCATTGCCCCAGGGACAGTCATGGAATAAGAAATAACCTTTTGCATGGAAACACTAAATTTAAGAATTTAGACTCAAATCAACAGATTAGAGGCATACTTTGGCAACCCACACCACAACCTGAGGCACAGGTGCTCTGCAACACCACCAAAGTCAACCCACAACTGAGCCAGAACTGTTCTTTGGGATTGAAGCACCTTAAACCAAGACTTTATCTTTCCCTTGAAGCCATCTGAACTAATCAATTCCTCCTTGGCATTGAAATAAACTCACTTTCTGCTGGGTGGGTCAAAACTGCACAATCAATTTTGGCTGTTCTGTTCCCATGAATTCTATTACAATACGTTGCAAAGGGGAAGATTAGCAGGAAGGCAGAGCCAGCGGCATGCCTTGCTTTATGAGGGGGAAAAAAACACACACACAATTTATTTTTCATTGCTTTATGATGAATATGAATTCAATTACATGCAGAGGAGAACTGCTGTAGTCAGTCAGAATTATACTCAGCTAGTAGCAAATATAATGGCTTTTAACAAGGAGAGCTTATCACCAAGGTTCAGACAAGCCTGAGTCCGTGTTGCACCTGATGAACCTGCACAAGCAGACAATGACTATCATGGCTGAGAATTAATCTCTCATCTCCACAGCTGGAGGAGGGAGGGGGAAGGAAGGTGTTGGTGGAGCACTCTGGTCACTGCCAGCCCTCCAACCAGCCGTGTCAGGGCAGCAGCCATGGGCACCAGGGAGTAGAAGGACCATCTGTCAAAACATGAGCACATGCCACAAAAGCAACAGAGAAACACGCTTGTCTCCCTTCTTGTTTCTGTCATTTTCCCCACTAGGCAACATGCATCTCTCCCTGTCCCTGGGTAGCTTTCCAACAGCCTGGTTAAGCTCTACCCATGAAGTTCACATGCTCAGAGGCCACGTGGGCAGAGAACAGCTCACCCTCTGCCTTGATTCAGCCAGACAGCCGGGAACTGTCTGCACAAATGTCTTCACAGCGCCCAGTGCACAGATATTTATGTCCCTGTATCTCTGTGCCTTTCATTTATCAGCTCCAGTCACTCCGCAACAATGACCACCTGTGCAGGAACCATGAGTTCTTCAAGGAGACTTTTTCAGCCCCTTTCAGTCCTAATTGAGCAGAAACCTTCAATCATTCACACATCCCTGCTCGGCACAAAGTGCCTCCCAGCACAGCTCCACTGGAGCAATGACCAGCCTGCCCCAGGGAGGGTGGTGAGGAATTAATTGTTTGTCCTCCCACTGCCCTGCTCTGGGGCAGGACCTGCTGCCCTCAGGAGAGCCCTGCAATGCTCAGAAGACCCTGGCACCTCTGTCCTGCTCCCCAGAAGCACCAGTGCTCTGGCACTGGCTGTGTTTTCTCCAAAAAGAGAAATTCTCAAGGAAATGGGAGGAAGGACAGAAAAATTCCACACACTGTGCACTGATCTCATGCACGGTGCAACTCTCCTGGGGTGTCACTGATGTTTGTGCAACATCAATACATCCAGGTTTTCTTTCTTCAAGGTAACCCTTCAGGTTGTTTCTTGGGTTGTTTTGCAACTCCAAATCAGAAAATTAATGCTGATGCAACCAACCAAGCAACTACCTCCAGCCCTCTTTGGGAGTGGGCATGAAAATACTACAGAAAATATTATATATCCTTAGTTATTGCCTAATAAAACAGTCCTGGGCAGCAAGTCCATCTGCCTTGTCATGGCTGGAAGCCCTGCAACCCCCAGCAAACACACAGACACGTGTGTGCTGCTGCCTGTCAGAGCAGCCTTGGAGGTGGACACGCCAGTCAGGCAAAGGGGAGAAGCCAGTGGCAAACAGCAGGGCTCAGGAAGTGCTGGAAGGAGACCCCTCATGTGCTTTGAGATGCAGCTATCAAAGCCCAGCTCTGGAGATGGAGATGTGCCAGGCTGTGCTTCCCAAAGGAGCCTGGTGGAGACACTTCCCAGGAGGAGTTGGTCTGCCTTCTCTGCGCACAGAGAACGCACACGAGGTTTTAAAAGCAAAATGTTATTTTGGAGCAGCTGTCTGGAAAAAGGTGGTCAAATCTTGCCCAATAACAAACATTTCAAAATTCCTTGCTATTTTTCATCAAGCGGTTTCATGGTTATTGGTGGGTTAAGCTTTACACTCTATTCATTAAGGAAGGGGAGCATTGCTGCTCTTTAGCAACAGGAGAAATAAGACATGGAGCATCACATTTCTTGGTCAAACTTATAAATCAAGACAGACGAAAGTTCATACAAACCTCAGACCTCTGTGCTTCTTCATCCCCAAGCAGAGCTGAGCTCTGCAGTGAACACAGTGACAGCACTGTCAGCCAGCTTTTGGTCTGGGATCAGGCTGTGCCATTAGAGAAAATCTACAGGCTGGAATTGTGCCATCTGCTCACCAGACCTGATTGAAAGTGTAGGAATTACATTAAATTACCTGATTATGTGCAGGCTGACAAATAACAGCAGATATTACAGCCAAGGCTGAGCAAGAGCTTGGCCATTCCTGTCTCTGCTGGAGGAGTGGGAATTTTGCCCTGGTAATAACAAGAATTGCAAGTTTCTTCTCTTCAGAGCTGTGTTGTTTTTTTTTTAATCTGAGGCTGGAGAAGAAAACATCCAAATTGCACACAATAAGTGGAACAGAGAGAAAAAGAGCCAGCTGTACTCACAGCTGTTACAACACAACCAAAGGTGCTTTTCTATTTCCTCTCCCCCTAGAATAAGCCGCATACATCTAATGAATAACACAAGAGATTTCCTCGATAGAATTAATAGCACACAGTCCTTCCTGACTTGCCTTTAATCACACTCAGCACCCAGTGGGCCTGGGAGAGAAAGCCAGCATTGCTCATTTGCTCATGCAAACCCAGTGGTTGTCAGCCATCCCAAACCTTCACAGCTTTAACTCTGCACTTTGGGGGACAGAATGAGAACCTGTGGGCAGCCCTTGGAGCTTTGCTGCTCACGGGATTTAAAGCTTGGATTGAAGTCAATCGACATTTCACTTGAACACAACCAATGTTCACAGATGTTGTGCGTGGGGAAAGCGCTTGCTTAATTAGACGGACTCATTCAACTTAATTCATGCACAGTGAGCTTCAGATTTATATTTATGCAAATTCATGGAGATCCAGAGGATTTCACACACTTAAAGAAGGTGGTTTAGAGGTAGATCTGTCAGCCTGTAAGATGCACACAGACCGTTCATTCTGGGTCTGTCAGACCTATTATTAGTGGGGGTGTAAATGGTGTGGTTTCAAGTATCTGTGCAAGTCTACAGCTACAGAAGTACCTGTGAAAATTAGGAGACGAAGAAAGGAAAGGAGTTCAGATATGGCTGAATCTGAAAATGCTTCAGGATTTGCAAAACACAGCATTTCTAAGAGGTCCCTCCTGCTCTGGCCGGGGCTGGTTCAGCCCAGAACACAGCAAGGAGTAGCACAGAGGGACTTTTGCCTAAAGAAAAAGCAAATCAAGTATGAGTCACAGGCAACCGTGGTTAGAGAATATTGCAAACTGGAGCTCCCATCCATCAGAAAATCTGATTACCTGAACATGTTTTGTTTAGAAACATTTCTACCTCCATAAATCAAAAAGTTTTGCTTTGCTGAGCAGCTTTACCTCCACCTGGGCCCTCCATCCACAGCCACCTCCCAGCTCCCTCGATGCCTTGGGGGGACAGGTGTCTGTCCCTCTCTTCAGGTAGCAGTAGAATGTCACACAACATCTGACCTACAGCTCCTGCAGGCGCTGAACCAGCTCTGCAAACACAAAGAAATACTGAATTCACTGCAAATGACATCTTTTGATTTGGCGTAATATGCCAAAGGTGGTTTGATCTGGATCCGCTAGACTGGAATGATACATTTCATTTAAATCTTCCTGACAAAAGAGAAAAGTCTATGCATTGATTGGATTTAATTTTTTTTTTTTAACAGAAAATTATCTTTTTACAGAAACTGCATCACCCATATACACAAACACTTAAGCACCAATAATTAGCACACATTGATGAGTTTTCTAAGACTTCTTGGGATCTATAGGACCTTACTCTCAATTATAATAAAGTCACTTTATCCCCCTTTACTCCCTGTTACTTAGAGGCATAAAAAGGGCATAAAAATAGTTATGTAGAAAGACTAAGAGCCCTCAGCCAGAGCACATTTCTCTCTCTCTGGGCAGAGGGGCCACCAGGGCTGTGCCTATCTCCACAAATCTGCTCTGTAGGAGTCACCCAGTGACTGAGGCTGGGGAGATAAAATGGCCCAAGGATCTTAGCAGGATCTCTCCAAGGGATCCCTGTTCCTTCTCCAGCAGCAGACGAGGTTTGTGGCACAGCCTGCCCATAAGGTTTGAGTTCTGGGACAGCTGAGCCATGGTAAGTGTTAAAACAGCTCCTGTGCTTCATTTTGTGCCTGCAAAATGAATGCTGCTCTCTTGGGCTGCGCTGAGGTTGTAACATGCTTAAATACTTCATTAATGAGGGCTCTGTAAGTACCACAGAGACAAACAAGATTTTAGAGGGGCAGAAGCCTGTGTGCTTTCCCCTTTTCCACAGGGGAGAGTTCCAACTCACCGTTCAATTTGCAATTGCTAAGACAAAATTGTTCACATGGAGGTGGATTTGCCAGCACAGTTTGTGCCTCCATCTAATTGTTTTTAAACTTTGCATCTTGGGAAGAATTAGCAATCATGGGGCTCTTAGAGCCTCCAAGTTTTTTTAGAACATTTTCTTCCCATAATATCCCATATGTTTCAATTGCTTTCAGGGGAGCAGAGCCAAGTCATCCTCTGACTAAGACCTGGTAATTCACAGAGCACATCAATCTACTGGACAAAGCATTTGCAGTCGGTTGCAGAGATTAAGACAAACTTCCCTAGCGGGGAAATTTATACCAGGAATAAACGTCAATCTTGTTAACGTGATTGTTTGTGTTCTTTTGCCTAGGTTAATTTTCTCAAGGCTTTTTTGATGGGAGGAGGAGTGAGAAGGTGATCATAGGAGGATGTCTGATTGAGACCACTGAGGCCAGGTATTTGTATGGAGTCATTCCTTCAATCTTTTCCAGCGCTGGCTCAGGAACACCAGGAAAGCTGAGATGCAACAACAGTTTTTGCCACCCTTCTTAATTTGGCTTCTGCTGGAATTGAAAACACTTTAGACTTCTTTAACTAATAGTGATAACCACTGCCAAAGACCACACTACCACCCAGGATATGTCCCCACCACCCAGTTTGACCATTCATACTCCCTTGGCTTCTGCTTTAAAGTCCTTAAATGTGAGGCAAAAGTTTTGACCCTACAAAAATCTGGCCTCTGAGAACTGTAGAAAAATTCTGAGCTATTTAAATTGTTGTACTTAAAACTGATATTGGTTCTGTTTTTAAAGTGTTCTTAAATCCTCCTACTCATGGAAAGATGATAAAAATACCCCATCACACCTGCTTAAACTCGTGTACTTCTAACAGCCACTGCTTTTTAAGGATGTGGGTTTCAGGGTTGTCCATGAAACTTCTTTTTTTGAGCATTTGACAGGTTAGATATTTTAGGATTAGGCAATGTGCACCTAGTGAGAAAAAAGGCCAAGAGCTCGAGGCATTTGTGTCCAGTGGCACTGCAGTTTGTGTCAGAGCCCTGCTCATCAGCACTGCTGCAACACCCACCCCTTCACTTTGGCTTCCACAAAGGCCTCTAAACTCATTCCCTTCAATGGAGATTTGTTCCCTCTCCATTGCTCTATTGTGGGCTTGCAATCTTGGGCAGGCTGCTGAAAATAGAAACGCTTCCCTCACATCTGTGCCCTTCTCATGTCAGCAAAACCAGGGCATGAAGTGCTTAAATCAGCCTCTCCTCCCTGAAATAAGGAGGATTGTCCTTCTCTGGTCAAAAGCCACGGATGGCAGATGTTTGGGTTTATTCCCTTTGGCCATCGGCAGTGGCGCATCCGGAGCTGCTGCGAAGTGCTGAGGCTCTGCACCAGCCCCTTGCTCTGGGAAATCCCGGCTGTCTGCTCACATTCATCCTCTGGAAATGATCTTTAATCCTCCCAACGTTCCCTTCGGGCTCTTCGTCCCAAGGCTGCAGAATGTCTTCACGCAGCCTCACATTCCAGAAGCGCAACGCAACCTCAAGGCAACGAGTGAAAAAGTGAATAAGTTAATGTGAACTTGTGGGTACTTTTATTTGGTTGGTTTGTTGGGTTTTGTTAATAATAAAAAAACCAAAACAAACCAAAAATTAAACACAAAACCCTACCAATTAATTGGCTGTCAGCTTCCTCCTTCATGAGGATGCTTAATCTGCTCATTCCTTTGTACAACAAAGCCACAAAGTTCTGTGCTTCCTCCTCTCTTCATTCTTTTTTTCCTTCAACAAACTATTTTGATTGAAACAGAAGCACCAACCATGGACCCACCAAACCTCTGGTTTACAATAGATCACATAATCTGTTGGGCAGCTGGTACTTCCCATCCACTTTTCCTACCCTGAGCCTGCTGCTGGGTGTGACGGACACACACACACTGCCTTATCCACGACAGACTTTATAACTGTGTTTTCAGAGGTTCTCCAGGTGCCTTTGGCTGTCTGGAGTTTGGCCATGAGCAAAGGGCACCCAGAGCCCTGGCTGCTCCTGTGCTTCTCTGGCCCCAAGGATCTCACCTGAAAGGGAGAGGGGCTGGGACACCCCAGTGTTTGAATACCAGGCTGTGTTCAAGCACACCTTGCACATTTCCCTCAGTGAGATCCTCTTCCTTTCTCACCCAGATTTTGCCCGCCCAAGGCAGAGATGCAACATGGAAAAGTAAATCTTATTTTCTAAGCTGATGGAGAGCAAAGAAAACATAGCCAAGGGCTAAGTGAAAGTAGAAAGACAACACAGGGAAATTTTCGAGCTGGCTAATCTGCAGGTGAAGGTGAGTCTGAAACAGGACCAAAGTTGCTTAACCAGACCTTTGAGGCCATCCAAGGTGAGACAGAATCAGCAGAGACTTCATTACTCACAAATCCCTCCAGATGTCTTAAATAATTCATAGCAAGCACTGGGACATAAAGACCAGGAGTCCCATTAGGAGGCACATCGTATTGTTTTTCTTCATTAGGGTGAGTCACACAAAACACATTATTACATAAAGCAGGATATCTCATTAATTACATCAGTCTGGGGGCTATAATGTACCAATGCCTGGGAGGGCTCGGGAGACTCAGTCCTTGTCCTGGTTGTGTTCCCCTGCAGAATGTCACCCCTCACTCCCACCCCGGCTGTTGCTGGGGCTCTGGCTCTGACTCTGCCCGTGGGTGCTGGACATGTCTCCAGCAATGTCACCTCTCCCATGAACTGCCCCCCGAGGACACGAGTCTCCTGGTGCTCACCCCATCCGAGCTGAGCACCCAGCTCTGGCACCAGCGAGGGGAAACCCACCTGGAGCTGAGCTGCTGCCACCAGCAACTGCAGGAACGTAAGGGAGGCTAAAGGAGGGGAAACCCACCCTGAGCTGAGCTGAGCTGCTGCTGGCACCACCAACTGCGGGAACGTAAGGGAGGCTAAAGGAGGGGAAACCCACCCTGAGCTGAGCTGAGCTGCTGCCACCAGCAACTGCAGGAACGTAAGGGAGGCTAAAGGAGGGGAAACCCACCCTGAGCTGAGCTGAGCTGCTGCTGCCACCACCAACTGCGGGAACGTAAGGGAGGCTAAAGGAGGGGAAACCCACCCTGAGCTGAGCTGCTGCTGGCACCACCAACTGCAGGAACGTAAGGGAGGCTAAAGGAGGAGTGTTGTCACTGTGGCATTTGCAATAACACTGCAGTGCTGAACCGTGGCTTTTGGAGCAAGGGAAGCTGAGTGTTTCAACAGCAGCTGCCAGTGTTTGCCCACACAGGCAGGTGGTAGCTGTGCCTGCCAGCTGGAGGGGAGACCCTGGGACCCCACATTTCCATGCTGTTTTGCCTGCAAACACTCACCCTGTTCGCATGAATGATGGTGAAAAGGGGTGCCGCATCCACTTCAGTCCTGCAACCTGCAGGTCCCCAGATGAGGGGAGCTGAATTTCATGAAGGAAAATATATTGCAGTGCGTAGGGAGAGAGCCCAGGTTCTTAGGGCCTGAGTCGCTTCTGGAAAGACAGAAAGAAACCCTCCCTGGGGAGGTGCCAGCAGTAGCTGGGAGCTGTAGGCTGGCAACCCACCCCACCCTTGCAGCCTCTGCCCACTTTCGGAGCTCAGCAATGCAGCTCCCTCCTACCTTTTCAACAAAAAGTGTTGTTATGGGAGACATACACCACTTCACAGAGCCAGTCTTCAAAAATCTACATCATCCTGTGGAAGCCCACCTAAACCTCAGGGACTAAATCAACTCTGTCCTACAGCTTTCCAGGTAGGACTGTGTCCAGTGATGGATGTGAGACAGAGATCAGGTGTCAGTGGGAATTAGGTTTCGCTGTTTGGCACAGAAGAGGAACCTGTAAGTAATTTAGGGGAGCTTCAAGGTCTGCACTAACATAACCTTCCAGAATAGCATTGACTCCATGCCAGGTTATATCCAGACTGCACCCTTGGACACATTACCAAAATATTGCTGCCAGGATACAGTCTGGGTTGTCTGTACAGGATTTTTAGAATTTACTGGTGGGGAAGAGAGAAAAGGTCAGGAGGGAACATCCTCATGTATTTTGCTCTCTAACAGCTAGTCCTTGTGAGTGTATCAAAATGCAGCAGCAATGACAGGGACAGATGATCTAGAACTCCCTGCATTATTAATATACAGTGAAAGATGAGACAGCTTTTGTAAAAAGTATCTGTTTACATGTTTAATATAAAATGCTGTAACCTCAGTGCACTGCCACTCATGATGCTGCATTAAAACGCAGCTAACCTTTCAAGAAGTCTCACGCTGAGCAAAAGAGAAAATATTCACTGAGTTCAAACACTCCAAAATATTCCAGGCTTGGAAAAAGGACTGTAAAGAGCAGGAGAAAAAGCAGGAAGGTGGGGAGAGAAAATGCAGTGACAAATGCAATGGAAGTGAAATAGAAGGAGAGAAGTAGAGGTCAGAGACAGAGTTCAAGGTGTGCCTGGACTCCACCAGCTCCAAGGAATTCAGCCTCTCCCATGGGACACCCAGACCACAACAGAGCAATGCAGTGTTGAAAGGTGCTTTCCTACTCCTTGTTGAGCCTCCAGCTCCATAAGGCACCACCTCCTCGTGCATGCCTTGCCTAAGATGCACAGTTCACCCCAGCACTCCAAATCCCACATTCTTATCCTATTGTCGCATACAACAAATTCCATTCACAGCTCCAGTCTGGCTTCTGGAAGGGATTTCCTCCCTCATCTCAGGCTCAACCTCATGACAACCAGAAAAAACAAGCAGCAAAATTTGTGTCTGTGGGAGCAGGGAGGAAGGATGGGGAGGTGCAAGGGCCAAGGAGCCATTCTCCTCCAGGAACCCTGAACAGCCACACTGTGCCTGGTCCTCTAAAGAAAGTGGGAGTCTGGCAGAGCCAGGCCTTTAAGCCCTGTAGTAACCAAATCCCAGAAATATTTTATCCTAAGCTCTTTAACATGGAGTGACTGAGCAGGACGTGTAGAAACCAGCCTTAATGCCTGCAGAGAGCAAGGAGTCAGGGAGACATGGGTTTCTTCCCGTTATGTTAAGCTTAAATAGAATTATATGGTCTTTAGTTTACCTTGCCACGCAGGCACATTAGGCATGGATTTCTCTAATGCCAGCACATCACAAGCTACCCAAACAACCCTGTCATTGCAATTTCACAATTTCCCTCTTTTGTGCATCTCTGAGCTCTGACTGCAGGAAAATTCCATCTCCTCAGCCCACTGCCATCTGGAGCAAGGTTCAGACTCAGTCACAAGCCTAGTGGGAAAGGATATTTCTGGAGAATGGTGGGAAGGTTAACGATGAGTGTGCTCAGAGCTGGTGATCTCTTCCTGCATCTCATTGTGACACTCCAGTCTCCACTGCACAATCTGGAACCACTAAGGAGAAGCTACTGGGAAGACAAGAGTTCTGAGATCTGACAGAAGCTGGGGAATATGGAACCTCAGTCAGCAACACAGGGCGAGCCTCCCCAAAAGATTTCAACCTGAAGTTATCCTGATTCATCCAGGAGACTGGAGCTGGTCCTGGATACATGCAGAGCACCAGCAGGAGCTTCTCAGCAGCTGCAGGGACTTTGCAGCTCCCATATCTGAGCCAGCCCAGCTCATGAGGGGATAGAGGCAAAGGGTGTGCAAAGGAGTTAATTCCAGGTTATGTTAATCTTCACAGGGAACATCACAACTCTAACTACTGTGTTAAAAACAGACATCAGAGGATGCCTTGAAACCTCCTGCCATCACGAAAACAGGTGGTACCCATTGCCCTGCTACGCTGAAGCAACACAGCAGCTTTCAAACCACCCTCTGGCTGCAGGCTGGATTGCTCCCTCCTGCCTTCGGCAATGCACGGCACCTCCTTGAACAGCTTCAGCTCCCTGACAACCCTCCTCAGCCATTTCAGGGCTCCTGCTCTTCCTGTCCCAGCCCTGCCTTACCTGGCGATGCTTCTCGACACTCAAGGCAGAGACCAGGAAGGAGAAAAGGAGGAGAGATGCCAATGCCATCACTAGTAGGTGTCACAAGACCGTGGCAGACAGGCTGTTTGTTTCTGCTGGGCTTAGCTGGAGGTGTTTGGATGTTTTTATACGACTTGACATCCACCCCTCAAATAATCGATGCTGCATCCCCAAAAAGGCCAAAGACAGGGGTATGATGCTATTTCCAGCACTGTCCAGCAGACACCACAGGGAAGAGGAACAGCTGCAGCTCAGGCAGCTTTACGAGCTGTTCCTGGCCTGGCTGTTCAGGCAGTGCCTGTCAGGTCTGAGCGAGCTGGATGCCGGTAATCGGGCAAAGCTGTTGTTTGTTACCCCCTCGCGGTCTCCTGACTTTTCATCTTGATTAAAGACTATGCTGAACGGTAGAATTAGCGAGGCAGGGATCCTAATCCATTCACCACTCCTGAAATCCAGTTGCCTGCCCACATGCTCATCCTCGGGGCGACCAATTAGGGGCACCAGCTGCTAGCCTGGATGCCAGGGCCAGGAGCTATTAGTGCACAGACCATTAGCTTTAAAAGGCATTTGGAACTTCTGAACGCATTAGGTTGGTGTGATTGACATACACTACAGCCATATGTGGCTCACTGTCCTTTCTGTCAACCATTTGTTCTCCAAAAATGTGTTGGCTTATGGGAGTGATCTTGGTGGAGAATCTCAGGAAAACATCTTACCAAGAGCATCCAGGTTCTGTATTAGTTAAATAGTTGTTACCTGCTATAACCGACTTACTTGGCATCTTTCCTCTGACACAGGAGTGGCAATGGATTGTATGAAAGGTTGGTTTCTATTTTTAGCCCTGTCATTTGCCCAGTTAATGGTTCCAGGGAAGTCATTTCCCTTCTTTATGCTTCAGCAACCCCATCTGTAAGACAGTAATGATGAGTCTGTACCGTAGGGTTTTGAGATCTATGCTTGTAAAAAATACAATAAAACTCAGAATTACCATGTCTGCCTAAAGCAGGGGTGGAGAGAAAGCCCCACGGGCCTTTGCAAAGGATGTTTATTGCAAGTCCTGTTCTGCCATGGCACCAAACCTGGATGTCCCCCTTGGCAGTCGCTGCTCCATGATCAGCACAGGGTCAGATCCCTAGGGGATGCTCCTGACCCTGGATCTCCAGCAGTGGTGGTGCCAACAAGCTGTGCAGGTCATTCCTGAGAGGATGACAGGAGATGATGACAGAGGGTGCTATAGTTCCCTCCGTGGTTCAGGTCTAAGTCCCTCCACGACCAGAGGGATTGAGTCATTGATTTCAGCTTGTTTCCCTCACACTGCCTTTGTTTCCCCAGTCTCAACCACAGCTCACTGTTGGGCAAATCATGAGCTCCTCACCCTATTTTCCATCCTTACTTGGGTCAACCAGCACACCTCCTCTCTCCTGACTTCTCAGATGTGTCTCATTCTGCCCATTGTGAAAATGTTGGACTGGAGCCTCCCTGTGCACAGTGCAGCACACAGGGTACCTGTTGTTTGAAGCCAGAACACCAGGCTGTGTGTGCTCTGTGTCTTGTGGCAGCGGGTCCTGGACAAACACAGATGGGGGATGTTCATCAGGAGACCACCTGGCTACCTAAGAATCAACCCTGACCTTCAGGGATGAGCCAGGTGGCAAACCAGAGTTTTGGAATTTGGAGTTCAAATACAAGATTTCTTTAAAAGTCTCTAAAAGGGACATTATCATATGAAGTTCTGATGAAATTTCCTGTCCTTCCTGCTTTATATAGCTGGCAAATACCAGCAAAAGTCTTTTAAAAATAATTTAACATTATGCCCCTTAGCTGGATTCTTGACACACAAACATTAAATCAGTGTCATTCTAAGCTGTTTTTTTATCCTGGGTCTGGCAAATTTTTCAGGCTCAGGACAGTTCTTTTGTCATTTGAAATAACTCTTCTCTCAGCAAGAAACACATCCTTCAACTTACCCAGATGGTCTCCTCCTCCAAGCTAGAATAATGTATTTAAATTTATCCAATGGTTTTCATGACTCAGATTTCCCAAAACTGGATGGTTTCTAACCGTCCTCTGCTCCACCTGTTCAGACATCACAGCAACCCTCTCACTGGCTCACAACCCTCCGTGCTGTGGTTCATCAGTGGAGTGTGTTTGCCTTCAGGGAGAGGGTTTTAGCTGGTTGAGTCAGTCATACAGAAGTTCTGGAGAAGCTACACATTCACACAAGCCATGGTCTACAGTTTGGTCCATGTGGCAGTTCTGAACAGAAACCACGACTTTCAGAAACTTCTTCAAAGTTTTGTTTCTTCTGGGGAGAAGAGGTATGTCCTGAAACAGGATCATGTTGATCTCCTATCAGACAGATGGAAAACCACGCTATTACTCCACCCCAAATCTCTATCCGCTGAATATTTCTGATCAAACTACATATCCAATCCAACAGAAAACTCATTCAGCAACCACGAACACAGCAACCTCACTGTCTCCATAAACAGGTCATTTGCTGCTTTGGACCACAGAAGAGAAACACAAATCCTTGTATATAAACGTCTAATCACCTGCCTGGATTGCACCAAGACAACAGGCAGTGATTTAAAATACCATATAAGGGATCAAGGCATCCTTCTTTACTGCTGTTCATTCAGCTCCGAGCTCCTACACCACACAGGTCCTTTTGAAAATGTCACCAGTGTCTCCCAACTCACAGGACTCCTACTGGAGCAAAGGTATTCTTGGAGAAAAGCATCCCAAGTCTTACTGACATTCAATAAATCCTTTGAAATTGCTGACAGGAATGTGTGGTGGCTCATCATGGCCTGGAGCAGCTGAAAGGCAGATGTAGGGAAAGGGGGTGAGGGAGGAGGAAATGAGATGAACAAGAGAGGAAGAGGTGGAAGGAACAAAGGCAAGAGGCTGGATACTTGCTTGGACGAACATTTAGATTGTTTTTAAATTTAGGCTGGAGTTTGAGAAGGCAGAGGTGAACTAAACTACTGCATATTCCTTGCCACAATCTTCCACAGGCTATTTCCAGCTGCCATAGGACTCAAAAGCCACTTGAAACCCTTCCTCTGCCCCAGCCCAGACCCACCAGGGCACCAAATGCACAAAGGCAAGAACCTGGTTCCAGAGAAGGACAAACAATGGCAAACAAAGTCTTGCTTCAGTAGCCCAACAACTCTGGTGGTACAGCACAGTTTAGCCCAGCCAGGGTGGGCTCTATCAGCCACCCTCCCAAAGGTAAACCACGAAATGTGTAGGAACAGAAACACAAATGAATGAGATGCTGCATGTCAGAAAACGGAGCCCTTTGCCATAGAAGACAAAACAGGAAGAGAAGATTAGAAAGGGCAAACAGGCAAGCAACTAATTACAGAGTAAATTAACTCTCCAACCATGTACATAATCAGACAAGAAACATTATAAACATCAGCCAGCAGTTTCAGCAGGAAAATGTTGACTAAATCCCCATATATCACCCCTTGGCTCAAGCTACAAAGTTCTGCTTGAATATATCAAAGTGGAGCTATATTTGGGAGCACCATCACCAAAGCCCTCACATCCGAGCTCACATTCTGTTCATAGGACCCTGCTATTCTTTGCCACAAAAGCCTGTAGTGTCCTGGTGTGGTTTCATCTGCACAGGCAGATAAACATGGAATTAACTGGCAGACATGGAAGAAATGGGTCAGAATTTTGTCTGAGAGTGCCTGAGCCTGGCTGGGTGCAGGGAGCTAATGCTGACTTTGGGCCACCATCATTCCCTGCTGTGTTGGAGTTTCTGTCCCCACCTGAAGCAGTAGGACAAACCCACCTGATGGATAAAGGACAAGAAGCACATGGCCCCAGCATCAAAACCATAGCAAGGATGAAGTGAGGTAGGGTGTGACCAGGAAAATCCCTGAGGATACCACGAAACAATGGGAAACATTCCTGCAGCCCACTGATGCACTCCAGGAGGATGGGTTGTTTTTCCACAACAGCAGCAGTGGCAAAAGAAAACAAATGAAACCCAAATAAATTGGGTTTTGTTTGCTCAAAGCAAATGTTCTCTGCCCTGTTGCTTCAGCAGCCTAAGGAGAAGCCGTGCAGCATTGTCAAAATGCCTGAGGAGCATTTAAGGCTTTGAAAATCAATGTGTGATTTCCTGTACCAGCCCATCAGTGGGGCAAGACCTAAACACAGCCCTTCATGGCCATAATATACATTTCTGTGCATTTTGCTGCCTCCAGCACAGCTCCCCAGGCTGCCGGCACAGGCTGCTCTCTGGAGAACGGGAGCGAGCAGAGGCTGGCACCATCTCAGCAATGGCAATCCCTGGGCTGTTGCAAGTAAAACAAGTCCTCACGGCTCACCATCAGAGCTCCCCTCACCAGAGCCAGGCTGCTCTGAAATCCTGCCTCCCACCCACCAGAGGGCTGGGGATCAGGGTGAGCCCACCTCGCCCTGGGGGTGACCTGGCCCAGGGACACCAGGGGACCTGCAGGGAGAGAACTTCCCTCCAGGCATCTTATTTCAAGACACGAGGAATGTTTTGATATCAAACACGTACCACATTAATGATCTCTCCCTCTCAATCTGTCACAGCAATACCGTGCCCCTCCATCCTCTGACCTTAGAAAGACAATAATTGGTGAGGCTGCCAAATGCTCGTCCATCCTCCAGGACGTTCGGAGGTGCAGCTTTGCCCCTTCCACCAGCCCCTACTGAACCTCTGCGGGCCGTGTCCATTAAAAACCCGGGCTCTGCAGCCAAGAGGACAGCGAGAGATGGATGGTGCTGGCGAGGAGCCACTCCCAAGGAGAGAGGCAGGATCTGCCTGCCACGGACACAGACAGACTAATGAAACCTGCAGGATGGGCACACAATTACCTTGTTTGCCAAACTTCTCCCAGAGAAGTCGCACATTTCCAGTGTTCTGTCTCCAGCCTCAGGGACAAGGCTGTCATCTGGACTATGGTTGTCTTTCCAAGGGCAAAGGACGGAGAGGCACAGCAGTGCTGTGATTGAGAGACCATTAGCGTGGTACACATTTAATTCCAAAATATTCTTTGTATCTTAAAATATGATGTTGGGAAGGAAGTTCCCACTGCCCTGAGAGCACACTCTGCAGGGTTCAGGTTTGTGCATCTTCACAAGACACTGAGTTTGTTCAGCCTAGAGTAACAGAGTGATGGATGTGATCAGAACACACACTTCTTCATTAAATTGTGATGAGTTAATGAGTTACTGGGGCCTTTCCTGCAGATCAGCCTGGAAGGGCTGTTTGGACAGGCAAGGACATGATTTCAAAGTTTTTGCTTTTAAATTTTTTTTTTGCATCTGGGACTTGTGATGAGAGCTTTAGTCTCATAAACAGTTTTTACAGCTTTAAAATGCTTCCATATCTATCCTCCTTAATTTCCACTCCTACCATGAAGACTCAGCATATGCATTAACTAAAATTTTGGTAAGTATCAAGAATTAATGAACTTGTGGGAAAAAACAAAACAAACAAAAAAGAATTCAACTTTAAAATAAGATAAAAACAAAAGCAAAACAGAAGATGAAAGGAAAGAAAAATCAACATGGTAGGGATTACTCTGATTTCATCCAGACTTCCCTCAAATAGTAGTCCACAAAAGTCAAACACAGAGCACTATTTCATGTTCTCTATGATAACCTTTGGAATTCAAAATCCTCATCTGTTCACCCACGTCCCCTCGCAGTGGTGTTTGCAAATGACACAAACATTTGCCTGTGATCTGTGCTCTCCCTAATGCAGCCCAGCCTGTGCCTGCCCTGGAACAATTTTCTCTGGAGCAGGTTCAAGCACAATTTGCTCATGCTGTTATCTATCTGTCATCAGATGTGTCAGCGCCATCGCCCTCAGCTCGGGTCGGGGGGAAGGAGACAAAAGGTCACCTTCTACATACAGTGTGTTCTCCAGGAGGCAGGAGAGAGCAGGAGGAAAACCAAATTTCCATCTACCTGGCAGGAGTCAAATGCTTTACCCCTTTTTCTTTTGCATTTCCTTCGCCATGCTGGCAGTGCAGCTCAGTGCCTCTGGTGGATGTCCCTGGGACAGATGAAAATTAACCAGATCCATTGGAACGCCAGGAGAGCTGGTGCTGCCAAGTGGTAGCTCCAAAAGTTGTGGTGCCTTTCCTTAGAGGAAGGATCTCTTGGCAGCCTTTGGATGCTGAAAGTGCCTTGAGTCCCCCAGGCTGTGCCAGGCACTGAAACAAGGTCTGGTTCAGGGAATGGCTTGGGTTAGAAGTGACCTTAAAAATCATCTTTTTCTAACTCCATTGCCATGGGCAAGGACACCTTCCACTAGCCCAGGTTGCTCCAAGCCCCGTCCAACGTGGCCTTGGACACTTCCAGGGATGGGGCAGCCACAGCTTCTCTGGGCAACCTGTGCCAGGGCCTCTCTACCCTCAAAGGGAAGAATTTCTTCCCAATATCCAACTAAACCTACTCTCTCGCAGTTTGAAGCCATTCCCCCTTGTCCTGTCACTCCATGCCCTTGAAAAAAATCCCTTGTCATCTCTTGGAGCTCCTTCAGGTTCCAAAAGGCCACCATTAGGTCACCCCAGAGTCTTCTCCAGGTTGAATGATCCAAATGCTGAATGATCCAAATTCCCTCAGCCTTTCCTCACGGGAGAGCTGTTCACTGTGGCCCTGGCATGACCCACCACAACCTGGCATGGTTTCCATGGAATGTGCCAATGGGAGATGCAGCCACTGGGAAGAGGAAGGACATCACAGCCCGAGCCTTAACCTGAGTCAGACACCACGCTCAGGTTTGGGCACCTCCAGCACCTCAGCAGTTAGGAACCTACACTCTCCAAGCCAGCAATTCCGAGGACATCAGCTGGTGACCAAAGCACATCATGCTGGTCCCACGAGGCAATGGGATGTCTGGATGTCGCTGCATCCATGGTGATGGTGACCCTGCTGCTTGCTGGAGACCACCAGCTTGACTCACAGGTCCCTGCCAGGCTGACACAAAAGAGGGCAGATGTGATTTAAAAACAGCTGCAAAACTCCAAGCCCACCAAGGAGCAGCACATCTCCGGATTTTGGGAAAGGGCTCACCATGCTCCAAGGCATATCCTGGAATGTGAAACTCATGTGACAGATCCACTTGGTAGGGAGAAGTTTGGACTGGAAGGCACAGCAGAGGGAAAGAGGGGGTGTGGTGTGTTCAATGCCCACACAAGACAGAACCTCTGCCCTGTCATACATGGGGCAAGACAGGCTTGGGAGGGAGATGGAAATGTGGCTGGAGTGGGGAGAGAAGCCAGAGCATCCACCTGCACTGAAAAAGGATCTTATCCTTGCTGCAGATAGAGCCACAAGGATATTTTTTATCCTTGAGGTTTATTTTCTCAGTGTTTCTGTGTCTGACACCAGTCAAAAGGGATTCTGGGAGAAAAAAAATATAAATTATACTTTTAGCATTTTATAAATGGAGATGTATGAGCTCAGTGATTCAGTGAGACCAGAAGAACACGGGATGGCAAAGAACAGAAAAGAGCTTGGAGATTTATTTCCCATTAGAGTACAGCAGATGGGGAGGAAGGGGGCACAGACAAAGCCAAATGATTTGATGGGGAACCAGAGCCAAAATGTAGAAAAGGCAAAAATCAAATCAAGACAGGTTGAAAGTTTTCCAATGAAACGTTTTGCTCCCACCAAGAAAAGTGGTATTGTCTATAAAAGGACATGTTCAGGGACACCCCCAGTTTTAATGAAATTATTATTTTTCAGTTTGCATTGAGTAACCAGTCAAAAAAGACCCAAACCACCAGAAAAAGAAGTTAGGTTGCAGCACTTATTTCCATCAAAAACATAGGTGAAAGAAAAGCTTATGTACAATTCTAAAAGCAAAGGCTTATGTGCAGTTCTAACATCAGTAAAATCTATTTTCCAACCATTTTTAAGGCTGAAATGAAAAATAAGTATTAAGGAAAAACATTCTCAAGGAAGGCAAACTAGATGCTATGGACAGTAAAGCTGCAGAAAGTTTCACCAGCCTGGCTGCTGTTGTTCCCTGTCCACCTGCCAGAACTGCCCTGCAAAGGATAACCCCATCCTGGAGGACAGCCTGATGCTTACAGCAGGGATAGCCTTCTACACTCCAATAAAATGAATTTCTTTTCCCCCTTGACCATCTCTCTTCATCTAATAAAAGGTTTTATCTCTCTCTACAAACCCTGTCTTAATGCAACACTTAACTTTCTCTCGCAACACACACCCGGAATAACCAAGCCTGTTTCAGAGAAGGAGAGAGGACTGGGACACACAGAGCCAGTGCACCAGGATGCCAGGAATGCATCCCAGCTGGGTCAGAAACAGGGACCCGTGGCTCCATCCCTCTCCTCTTTGAGGTTTACTGTGCTGTGCCTCTGACCGTGCTCCCCAAGCACTGCATCCCTCATCTCCCCTTCTTGCATCCCTGATGCTTCCTCTTGCCCTGTTAGATGTTTTCAAAGCCACTAAAAGAGGAAAATACAGACAAACACCCACACAATACAAATTTAGCAACATGAACTGGAGAAGAGAGATTATTTTTACATGCTGGCTGTTCCAGCACAGGCAACAATTGGTGCAAACAGTACATTCTGCAGCATTGTGTCAGCCTGCAGAGACCCAGCACCCATCACAGCAGCAGCAGGAGCTGTGAGGAGGCCAGTTTGTAACAACCAGCATAAAGTAATGAAGCAATAAACACACGAAACTGTTTTACTGTGCAGCCAAAGTAAATGCCTTTTGTCCTTCATGCATGAGTCTTCTAAGTGTAAACTTTTCCCAGTAAGAGAAAGAAAATCATCCTTAGACTTTAGCAAGAGTGATTCAGATAGCCCCAGGCAGCAAAGATCTGAGCCAATAAAGAGCAACAGTTTTTGACTGCCTTTGGAAAAGTATTTGCTGATTTTTGTTCATGTGCAACGTTGCTTTCAGCTACAAGAGACACAGAAGTTAATGGCAGGTCACTGGGAAGATGTTATTGCCTTGTTTCTTTTCAACTGCTCCCTCCCCTTTGCCAGAGGTGTAGGGCCAAATGGGAGGTGGACTGGCAGTGGAAGCCTCATCCCCACTCCCTGAGCAGAGGTCAGCCCAGCCCTGGCTCTGAGCTTTGGTGCTGGAACCTCTATTACTCTGAGAATGAAAATGTAGAGGCTGCTCCAGAGCACTTTTCAAAAGCAGATGTGCACAGGAATAAAAGCCAAACATCTGTCAGCTCCACATGACTAACTCAGGAACCCAGCACATACACTGGAAATCTGGTAAAGAAACAGCAGGGGAACAAACACCTTGAGAGTTTCCATTATTCGAGTATCTCGGCACTTCCCAGCTCAGAAATAAATCCCTCTGATGGACAGAGTACCTTGGAGGAGTCCCTGGCTGCTCTGGGCCTGACAGCAGCAAACATTTCCTATTTAAAATGAAAACAGTGCATGAAGGGACAGAGAAAAAGGTAAAGAAGGCAGGAAAAACCAGAGAAGTAACTGAAAAACCATAGGGTGAAATCCTAGCCTTTCTAAGTCAGTGGCAAAACACTCCCACTGGTTTCCATGGCTTATACAAGTTCTCCTTTCACTGGTAAAACATCTTGGCAAGTAGGGAAAATTTATCATGATGGATTTTGTTCACGCTGTGCCATCATTCCTTCTGCAGTGCCATCACCATGGTAAAAGGTCAGGTAAGGTGCCCACCCTGCCAGCAGCACGGCTCTGATGTGGAAGTGGCTACGGCCCTTTGAACTCCTCCACTGTCTGTAAGATAAGGAGTAGGCCCCTTGCCTCTCCTGCTCGGGCAGGGTTTCTGGCATTTGTTCCAAAACGAGGAGAGAAGCATAAAAACTCTGCCTTGGAAACATGACGTTTCTTAATGAATCCTTCCTAAAAAATTGATGAGATAGCACAGAGAGAAAGATCTCTCTCTACCCTGTACACGAGGCTGTGCCTGTGCTGCCCTCCGACACAGCCTCCACGGGCTGGTGTGGCCTCCAGGGACCAAAGCTCAATCCCCAGCATCGCCCAGCAGTGCCAAGGTGTTATAAATGAAACTAGTGATTCGTGCCAAAATGGGGATGAAGGAGGTCAGTGCGACCTCGGGAAGGGAGAAAAAGATTCTAAAACTTAATTGCCCCTTGTAGAACTTAAAACAAACAGAGTGTCTCACCTTATCTTGGACATGAGTTACAGCTAAACTAAGCTTAGCCAACAGGTTGTTCACACTTTCTTGTCGAGAAATACGAGAATTTATAGTCTGTTGTATAGATAACAGATTAGTCTAAGTAAACATCTGTTGAATTCTTGAAATAATGATGTAAAATGTATATTCATATGATGTAATGAATATGTATGAACTAACTCTATAAACACCTAACATACCCTGCATTGGTGTGCGGTCTTGGCGGAGCAGAGGCCCCCCCGCACCCAGCGCTGTTTTGCTTTTACCATATAATAAACTCTTATTCAAAACCCCATTTGGGCTTGGGACTCTGTTTCTCACACAAGGTGAGGTGAGATCACCCAGCCTCCCGCTCAGCCGTGGGCTCCCCAGAGCTGCCTTCCAGCTCTGGGAATCAGCCATCCCAAGCAGAGGTTGCCCCAGAAGGCATCTCATCCCTTGCACATCTCACAGCCCTGCCCTCCTCCTCTCCCCAAGGCAGTTATTTGGAAAGGGCCAAGCGAGGTCCCAGCAAAGCCATGACTAATGCCTTGCTAATCCCCCCAGGAGGGGCAAAGCAGCTCCCAAGGAAACAGAGCCTTGTGCTTCCCTGACCCGGGCTGTGACAGTTTGAGAGAGAGCTTGCTCTTAGCAGTAAAAATAAACGCTTTCCTCATCAGAGATTAGAGAGGGCAGCTCTCCCTCCGTGTCACATCTGCAGGGCCAGGGCAGTGTCAGGGCTCTGAGAGCACCAAGGACCCGCTACAGTGCTCCAAAGGATTAACCTGGGGCAGTCCAGGGGGAAAAAAAATAGTGTGACTCTTGTCCTAACCCTTTTGGGTGTTAAATGCTGAAGTAATTGGTCCATTTCCATTGTCACAACCAGGCAAAACTCACCTAAGCTTTCCCCCATGTAGTTGTTTCCTACTTCAGGCTTGATCACCAGAACATTTATAGTCCTCACTGATGTTCATCACATTCAGAGGTGTGAAATAGCCCCCAAATTCAACACGCACCTTCAGTGGAAGCTGCTTTTCTGTTGAGCCTAGAGAGAAGGTTCTGAGAGTAGCAAACAAGCAGTAAAAATTGCATTGATTAATAAATGATAAAACAGAATGCATATGAACTATTTGCAGCACAAAACAAGGAGGCTCAATGAGTTGAGGAAATATCTATTAAAACAAAGACTACTTGAAATTACTAATTCTTTTGCTCCTCAAATCTGCATGTTTTAATTAAGTGTTTCTAGTGCTTCATACTTCCTACATTACCAGCTCATTTGTAAATCTCAGCATCTTTACGTACTTTTTAAGCTACATTTGTTCTTCTACTGATAATTAATACTTCATTCAATTAATATTTTTACATTTACCAAAGAGCTATAAAATCTTTTATCTTTGCAAAAAAAAAATATTCATTTAATCCTTTCCAGTGTTCTGCTGCAGGCATTATTTTGTAGGTGTACTTGGAAGCTGGGAAACAATTACACAGAGCTGGAATTGCCAACGCTCTTTCTCTATTTGGAGGAAATTCCAGCTCTTGGTGTCTTTAGGAGGAGGGATGTTGCACAGAAATAACTGCAGTTAGTGCAGTTTTGCCCATATGAACTTAGATAAGCCCTTTTTAAAGCAATATAAAATCTCTTGTTCCACCTATTCACCCAGCCCAGTGTGTAGGAGCACTAAAGAACCCACCTGCAGCACCTAATCCTAGAGGAGCTTCCCTCTTGGGGACAGGCAGCACCCACTGGAGGAGCTGATGGGACAGGCAGCACCCACTGGAGGGCTCCTGGAGAAAAAAAAAAAAAGAGAATGTGGAACATCATTCTGATTTGAACTTCTCTATTCCCATCTGCGCTTTTCCTCCTGCAAGGGTGGATTCCAAGGAGTTCTGCACGCTCGAGGGTCTGAGCAGAGAGTCTCTGCGGCATAACTTTGCAAAGCAGAACTGCAAAAGGAATTCATGCCAGCCACAAACAGCTACTCAGAAGTACCTGAGAGCACAAACTGCACAATAAATGGCCCGTGGCCCTCATACAGAAAAAGGAAAGTTCACAGGTTAAAATAGCACAAGGAAGGAAACTATTTTAACCATATAAATGACCAGCATATTTTAAAGAAAATGGGTTTTAGTTTAACAGAAGTATTTTGACCCAGGAGCACTTTGCTGGTAGAGAAGGAATATAGCATCCAACTTTGCTTTCTTGATGCTGTGCCAACACGGCCCATTATGCAAGAGAGGACTTTCAAATTCTTATTTCAGAAAATAGGTCAGACCGAGCTCAAACACTTTCTTGTTGAAATGCAGCTTAATGTGGATTTGAGTAACTCTGGTGGCTCAGTGCCAGGCAGCAACTTCAGAGATGTTGCTGAGAAACGTCCTTCAACCTTCCTTTGCTTCAGTCTTCCTTATTCAGTGAAGGAGGGTAGAGCAGCAAGGCTGAGAGGTCTCCATTAAGGGAAAAAAAAAAAAAATTCACAGGCTCTTGCCATGGAATTGCTACAACCAGCAAGTCAAGCTGTCCCTGCCAGGCAATGCATCTGCTGGTTTTGCTGCTCGACTTTGTCTTACCTTAGAGGAAATAGAGTTGTTTTCTGCAGGTGGGGTGAACGCAAAGACGAAGCCACGTCTGCCTCAGAGATGAACGTGTCACATCAAAAGTTCATTTCAAGCATGGGTCAGGATTGACTGGAGGGGGACATGGTGGCAAAAATCTCTTATTGATTCTAATTTCATGGCTAAATCTGTGTAAGAACAAGGACAGCAATTCTGAAAAGCATTGCCATGACAGTGTTTCATTATTTTGTTGCATTTTTTTTCTTAAGGCTTACAACTTGAAGTATTCAAATCAATTCGACTGCTCCTGTTACACTGTGGATTAGTTAATTGCAGAAGCGAAAAAGGGTGCCTGATTTATTATGTATAGAGCTTTGGGAAACTACAAAAAGCAGAAGCATAGACAAGTCATCCAGCTCCTCACTGATGGCCTTCAGCAACGAGGAAAAGAGACTAACTGTAGTAAAAATGCAAATAAAAAGCAACATATGAATTCAGGCCTCTGTCTTCATTACAGAATCAATAGGAAATGCATTAATTTGGGCAGCCAAAAGTTTAAAGCAAGCCAAAGGAAAAAAAGGAGAACAAACACCAGTCTGTCACATCTGTAGCCCTGGCTGCAAGGAAGTGTTGCCAAATTCCTGACCACATATACGGCAATTGATACCTCCCATCACCCCAGGTGGGCTCCCATAGTGTCTGTCAACAGCCCAGAGAACAAGTCTCCAAGAAAAAAAAAAGGCAGTTTAATGTGGGGACAGGAGTCTCTTCCATGATGAGAATGTGAAATTGTCAAGCCCCATTGAATTAAACCTGCACAAAATTCAAACTGGACCTCCTGAGCAGCCCAGAAATCCTCACTGTTCCTTCCCAGAAGTTCCTCCTGCTGGCACGATGCCTGCCCTGCTGCAAGGAGGGCTCGGGCTCAGTGACAGCACCTGCTCCAAGGGCTTTTCAGTCATGCTAAGGAGCCAAGCTGATTGGCAGCTGCCTGACAAATCCTCGAGGGTGAGATTCAGAAACCCAATCTATTGCAGATAAAAACGTAAGAACTTGATAAATTCAGCAGCGATACCAGCTGCTTTTGAGGGATCCATTACACAGCCATCAGCTCACGACAACTCTTGGCTTTCAAGGTCTGCACCAGGGACACAGAGGAGAGAGATCTCCACGCAGCTACCAGACCTCAGAGCCCCTTGGTGCTGGAGCATCCCTGATAAAGCAGTGAAAACTGAATTTAGTGCTGAGGAAACGGGGCTCAAACACGTGCAAAGCTTTCGCTCGCTGCCTGGGTACAAATCAGATTTCCAAGCTGCTCTTTGCCAATTAATACCTCCAGATAAAAGACACCAGGGAGTGACTTACAACAGCAAAGATTTGGTGTGCTCAGCTGCCCTGATAGACATCACAGCACTTTACTGCTGGTTTACATGTCCAAATATTTGCCTGGATAAATAGATTTAGAATCGTTTGAATAAGCTGCTGCACTTTGTCTTAGGAAGCTGGATGAGTCACATCGAAAGGAAATCTTCTGGAAAAGGTCTACGGCACAATTGCAGACAGGAAAATGAAAGGAGAAATTGCCACTAAACAGTGCATCAGGTCCAGGCTACATGAAACGTGAGCAGGCCATAGATTTAAAGAAAATTTGCCAAAGGAGACATTTTCCCAAGCTCAATATTTATGAAAAATTGTTTCATAAAACAATCAATTGGTTACAAACCTTTTCCAAACCTAAAATATACACTTTTTTTTTTTCTGTTTAAATTGAAATTCACAGACAATTAAGCTCACCAGGAGCAGAACTCCTCAAAGTGGTTATACACATAACTGGACTAACCAGACATTGTTAGGACTAGACACTGTCCTAACACAAGCTATGGGTTCAAAAGGTACTTAACCAGTGGGTAGGACTAGTCAACCTGGAGTTAGAACTAGTCCTAGGTTATCCTGGATCCGTGTAGCAAGGTGGCCTTAGGTCTAGACCCAGAATGTCCCATTAAAAAAAAGAAATTGAGAGGTTTGAGCAAAAACCTGCCTGACAGGCTGGGAATGCTCCTGTAAACATGACACAACTATTTGAGAACAACATTTTTCACTCTTCTCTTATTCTGCTTGTCCCCCAAGGAAGCAAAGCACCACAATAACACACACACAGAGTAAGAAAAGGCTTCCATTATAATTTTGTGTCTCTCAGGATACAGTGAGAACCTCACATGCTTCAGAGAGCCAAGAGGAGATTCAACAGGTTATGTAGATCAGTTGCAGGCAGAAAATTAAGGAAGAAAAAAGTGATATTCCCACCATTAAATATAGGTTGGAGTCTCAGTAAGGCACAAAATGAGGGAAACGAAAACCTTTGAAATTGAAGTTATTATGCGCTGCATCAACTGCCAGAAATTAAATGTTAATATCCTTCTTTTGCTTTTATTTCCCTCCACTTCTGCAACAACCCACTCCCCACAGTCTTTTTCTCCCTGTGCAGCTCCTCAGTCTCACAGGTTTTGTTCCACTCTCCCTTTAGACAGCAGACCATCGCCCATCAAAACGCAACATTCTCCCCCAAAATGCCCCAAACCCAACAACTTCACCACGGATCCAGCAATCTCTCTCCCTCAAAGTCCCCCCAGCATTAAGAACCCCAAGACTTCCCCACGCCTATGCCACAAGCTGGGCCATAAACCAAGATCCTATTCATGTAATTTCTTTTCTACCAGCAGTAAACGTGCTGCTAGAAGGATCTGCTTAGGCATTTGTGCTTTCTCAGCCTTGCCTTTCACTTCTGTGCACAGGATATAGTAAAATAATCAATTAACACTGTGGCACTTTCCCTTCCTCCCGATTTCTTCCATTTAAAAGTAAGGAACAGTCCAAGGTTGGCCAACTGGAAATATGCAGCATGACAACTTCCATTGCCTTCATTCCTCCAGGAACGCAAAGGAATAAACCCAAGCCTTCTTTCCTCCTGTTCTTCAGCTCCTGGCTCTGCATTACATGTGTATTGTGCAGCCAACCTACGTTCTCTTACACGCACTCATTAAACAGAAGACAATTTCAGCCTTTGGCTGGTTCCTTCTCTGCGGGGACTCCAAGTCTACGTTACTCCTTCTGCTCCGTCCCACCTGCAGTTCATCCACCACCAAGGGCAAGTGGATTTTGTGAGCAACAGGCAATTCTCCAGCAACACTGGTCCTGTTTGGCAGCCCCTGTGTCGTTCCCAGAAAACCAAGCAGCCTCTCGGGAATGCTGGTTGCTGCACAACAGAGCACGTTCAGATATTACAGAATATAAACTGGAACTGCCACTGGATGAAGGTATGCCTGGGGAAAGGAGGTAGAAACCAATCCTGCAGGGCTATTAGCACCCAGAAGCTACTCTGAACTAGAAATAAATCCTATAAGGGTGTCCTGCAGCCTACTGTGGTAGTTTTAAATTTTAGGCTTTGGGGCTGGGTTTGTTGGTTTTTAAGCCTTCCTGGGAAACAAGTCAGGTGACACACATTGACAAATCAGAGGTATTCCCGGCTATCTCACATCACATGGGTTATAAGGGTGAGGGAGGAAGAGCTGACACTCACTGTCTTGGGACACTTCCTTTGGTCAGGCTCTTCGGTGCAGTCTCTTCTCCTGTGGCCGGGTCAGCCTCTCATCAGGCAGGTGGTGGGGAGAAGGATCACAGCTCGGGGCTGGTCACTTCTGTGTTTGGGTAATGCAGTGCCTGATCTGTTTTCCTTGGGTGTATATATAGTACCTATATAGTACCCTTTGAGTTACGCCTCTTTCCCTGTCATCATCATCATCATCATCATGGCCAGGCTTGGCGAACGAAGGTTTGGGCAGGGCTCTCCCCACGCCTGCTGCGAGCGCTGGGGGCTGAAGAGGCCGATGCGAGACAGGCAAGACTGACTGCAAACTCTTTCCCTGTATTTGCCTGGTATTCGTGTAGTGTGCATACAGTACTAAGTTCCCTTTTCCTCCTCTGTAAATAAATAAATATATATATATATATATCTGTTCCTCTCACGGTCTGAAGCTTTTAAGTTTTCTCTCCTTCCCCTTGGCTTTTTTGCTGTTTTTTCTCCCCTTTGGGAGGGTTTTGGGGGGGAGGCCTGTGCTGGTGCTGGGAAGTTCTGCGTGGCGTTGCTTTGGTTTGGTTTTGCCCAGGGTCAAACTTCCACACGCACATACAAGCGCACTGCGCCATCCTCAGCCACAGGTACCAATCCCAAATGCCCTCTTACCTGTGTGAATGGCTGATGTTCCCCGGTCCCCATGGGTACTACATCCAAAATCAGACCATGGCAAAGGTTCAACCACTCAGTAGCAATAGGGATGAAAATGGCGTTACATGAAAACACAGAACCTGGGGAGAGAGAAATAAACAAAACTAGCAACCAAAAAAACCCCTACAAAAACAGGGGAGCACAAGAGCAAGGCGAAAAGCAGAAAGCCACAAGAACACAGGCAATTATGGATGACTTTCTCAGCAAACAGAACTTGCAAATCAAGTCCACCTCCTGCCCTGGTGGCTGATTGCCAGGAACAAGTTAATTAACCAGCACTAACAAATGCATGTCCAGCCTAGACTAACCGGTTTGCTCCACCTCCCCTTGGCACCTTCTGCTGACCGACCTCCTGGAACTGCCCATGGGCCAAATCCAGCCTTGGGGAAAGTCTTTTTTCCCTTAGTGTGCACCAAGAATTAATTTAGTCTTAAAAGTATGCTCTGGCATTCTCCCCATAACTTAGAAGAAATAATAAAATCTCTGTTTTTGTTTGGTTTTTCTTAACCTTCCCTCAACATCATTGACCTTTTCCATCTTATTCCAACCACTTTCATGCCCAGGGCTTGTAGCCAGCTCCTTTTCTTTCAGCTGATATTTGCAAGCATTTGTTTTATTTTACGTGCTGCTCATCGAACTTTTTCCAGTTCATGTGTCTTATTCTAAAACTACAATTCACAAAATAGCCCAATTCTCCAAATGGTGCTGAGCTGAGTGGAATAATTACCTTACTTGTTTTAGGCCTCTGTTGGAGCCCAGAATTACACACTTGGAAAATTATGATTGTTTTATCCTCTTGTTTTTTTTTCCAGTTTCACAAGATGTGTGAAAGACGGGTTTTTATAAAGGACATAAACCCAGCCAAAACTATAATTACCACAGACAGAAAAGAATTCAGAGAAAAGATGATTTTATGATTAAGGCATTGGAGTAGAAACTCAGAAATTCAGATTCTTTTTGTGGCCCTGCCAAAACCTCTCTCTATAACCTTTGCTGAGTTAATCCCTCTGTGCCTCAAATAAAATACTCTGGCACTTTCCTGTTTCACAATGGCTGCTGCATAAACACATCCATTCACATTCGTGAGATGTTCAAACACACCAATAATCAGAGAACCACAACAACTGGGATGGTTAAAATCTCCTGCCTTTATTCATCTCTTGGCAGAAGCATGTGCATCTTCAATCACAAGCACGTGGGATATAGCAGCATTGCTGCTGAGAAATAAGCCTTGTACCAAAATAAAATAACAAAAAATAGGGAAAAAATGCCATGTTCCCAACAAAAAAATAATTTGCAAATGAGGGCAGCAATTGTATAAATGAAGTTTAGCATCTCCCCATTCCAGTCCCTCCAAAACAGGGGCAGGCTCAGACCTCTCACTAAAAGAAACCTTATCAAAGGAACAATTGATATTCCACTGGAGATGGGTGAAGTCAAGAGCAATTACAGCAGCTCCCAGACTTTCCTCTCGATATCAAGGAAAAGTACACCAAAGAAATGCTATGAAAGACACACAGTTTTAAAAACAACCTTACAAACAGGATGCCACAGGAGTCAGGGGCATTAGTCACATCTGTTTCCAGGACGTGACGAGGACACTCAACTTTGAGAGTCAATTCCATTTAAAAAAACTGGGAGATTGAGCAATGGCTGAGATGAGGAAGCAGGAAAGTCAAGGCTGCAGGAGCCCAGCGAGGGTGGGTCACTGTGGGTACCTGTGAAGGCAGCTTTGGGCATGGACTAAGGCAGAGCCAGAAGGGCTTTTGTCTTCTGCTGCATCCCACGCTTGTAAAGAACCTGCTGCCACATCCCCCAACCCCCTTTTCCTGGGGGAAAAGGCAAGCTCAGGAGTGTCCCCCTTCTTCTCTCTCCCTCCCTGAGCACCAAAGGCTCAGGAGGTTGCTGTGCCAACTGATCCCCCCCTTCCTTTCTCATTGCTTTCATAAATTAAGCCGAGCAACAATAGAGATGAGAGAAAGCAGGACAATGTGGTAAATGTAGCAGAAAGAAATCTGAATTGTAATGAGGAGAGCTAATCAGGAAAAGAATGGACTATAGAAAAAAGCACTAATGAGTTTCTAAATAAATTCAAAAGGTTAATATTGTTCTAGCTAACAAATACGTGAAGAATCCTGATGTGAAATTAAAGGGCTCACTCCAATGCCCTTGCAGGCACACATTAAAGCTGGAACACCCCCTCTATTTACCTCTCTGACCACCAGAGCATCCTGATCCCTCCCATGGACACTGCTGGAAACAGGATCTCCTCAGGTCAGCCACGTCTCTCCCTCTCTTTTGGGTCTGTACATCAAGTGCTTGAGCCAAAGTCAATCAGTCACAGACTCTCTTCAACCTATAGAGTTTGCACCAAGATTATTTTTTTTTGACTTGTTTATGTTGGTATTACCAATTGGTAATCAAAATACAGTTTTCAAACCAAGGGGGATGCCCGTGTGTGTGTTTGTTAACTTCTATTCCTTTTTATTATCACATGGATTGACAAAGTGACTAAAAAGCCAACGCCGGTCAGCTGGTGAAAGAGCAAGTGAAAATAAAAGTTTATAAAAATAAAAACTGGAGGGTTTGTTGCTTGTTTGTTTTAATTTGTATGATGCAAGTACTTCAAAATATAAAGTTAAGCCTTATTAAGTATCATCAAAATTTAAAATATTCAGAGTCCTTTGTGCCTTCTATTACAAAGCACTGTAAAAATTGTATTTCAGCCAAAATATAACATTGTTTTAGGTGAGAAAGCAGTGCCTTTCAAGAATACAAAAAAAAAAAAAAAAAAAAAAAAAAACACACTTCCCACCAAAGAAAAAACCC
>VWZG01007273.1:450925-465783 GCA_013396735.1 Grallaria varia
AATTAATAGAAGTTTTTCTTGAGTTTTGGTTTCACAGAAAAAAAAAAAAAAAAAAAAAAAAAAAAAAAAGAGAAAAATCCAATTCCCAGCAAAGTAATAGACTCACAGGCTTTTCATAAAAACAGAGGATCTGCTCAACAATTTTTTTGCTTGAAGGAAGGAAATGGTGCCATTATAATATTTTACTCTGAATATAAAAAACCAAAATGACATCATACTTTGGGGAGAAGTCTGAGTGTATTTGTGTACGTGGCTGTCCATCTGTCTTCTGCACCACAAACAAAATCTAGAGGGGAGAGACGAGGGCAGCTGCACATTCATCTCCCCCTGGGCCAGCCGTGGCAGGAGATGAGTTAGGTGCAGCCCCAGAGCCGTGTAACCTCATTACCATGCAGCTTTGCCCACACTAATAAATCTATTTTCGCCCCTTCCTGCGGGCACAGTGGCACGGTGACTCAGAGCTGCCAGCCCTGCCCAGCGGGTCTGACCTGCCCTGCCCCACGCTCAGAGCCCACCCACGGCCCCAGAGGGCAGAGCTCAGAGCCCCTCATGCTCCCCCATCAAAGGATCCCTTCCCTCCTATCACAGGAAATTAAAAATATCGGGATGTGCACCTTTTTTCTTGCCAGTGTGTGAATTATTCTAAAGCTGGAGCAGCGTTCCTGTGCCAAGACTGACCATCTCATGTATTATTCACAGCAACCTTGTGAAATGTTGCCCAGCTGCTCACCTGCCATGAATAATTTTGTTTGACAGGCAGGTTAAACACTTTAGCTTCCTAATCCTCCTCCTCCTCTCAAGGAAGGCAGACATTTGTGGACTACACCAAGAGCCATCACAGTGAGGAGGTTTAACAGAGGCTTTGGTGGAGTTTGACCTGACAGGCAAAGACTAAGACAAAAAAACCTTGGACTCAAGAGGTGGGAGCAGGAAAAGCACAGAGACAGAGGCTGCAGAGCCAAGAAATGTAAACCCTTTGTGAATAACCCCTGGAATGCCAGTGGAAGACCTGCACTGACCCTGATGTCAATTATGGAGAGCTCACCTGAGCTCCTCGGTGTTTCCAGAGGGAAAGAAGATGCAAAGCCATGGAACAGCTCGTGCTCCTGAGCCCAAGGTGGATGTCTCACCAGCTGAGTGTTTCTGGCACTGCTCTCTCTGGGAAAGCTTGAACGCAAACATTTTCCTGAGACAAAAGGCCCTGCGCTGAAATTGCTCACTGTGAATAAACAAGACAGTTGCATAGCTCATCATAACCCTAATGATCCTCTGTAAATCATGCGGGCCCTTCACCCAGATCTATTGGCCACATTAGCAGACTGCTGAGTGCAGGAAATACGGAGAGGATCGTTTTTAAAGGGTTTTGCATGCCATGCTCATTGGGAACCCTTTAAGACGGAGTCTAAAGCAGATGGTGAAATGGGAAAATTATTCACGTTAATTCTTTAGGAGCCTAAAATAAATTTAGAGAATAATGAAATAACGAAAGCCCCAGTCAGTCACGTTTTTGCTTTTGCAGCAGTCAAAGCCCTAACAGGGAGAACCCAGAGTTGCTGCATTCCACACGCAAAGCTGCTGCTCCTTAATTGGTTCAAAGGCACAGGAACAGTAATATCCTGGAAAAAAATGTAAGGTCATCCCTTTTCATTAGCTATTGTTCATTGGACTGATGAAAGAACAAACAAGCTGAAACAGCAAATAAACTCCACAGTGCTGAATGCTAAAGCCCTTTTGGTCTTGATTCATATATATTTTCTACAGAACACCCCCCGTTTTGAGCTTCTTGTCCTCTCTCCAGACTCTTGCAATAAGATAACATGACTAGCCCCCATTTTACAGACAGGGGAACTGAGGCACTGGTTTAACCCACAGAAGAAGTGGCGAAGTCAGGACCACGACCTACCTTAGCCCAACCCCAAGGCTGAGCAACCTGGTGTATCCAACCACCAAAGTGGTGCCTCTGCCACAGCAACATCATGACTTGCACTGGGATGTTTTCCTTTGCCCAGATAATCCAGATTACAGAGGAACACACCACAGGGGAGCCTCACTCCTGCTCCAGCAGGTTACACAGAATTTTACTTACCCTCTTAAGCACAAGAAGCACATCACAGAATTCATCGGATGTTTCTGTATGAGAGCAGCACAAAGCTCTGTGAAACTGCTGAAAGCAAGTGAGGAAGAATGTAAGTTTTTCATACTCAAAATGTTAAAGTTCACTTCTAAAATCACTAGTTAGAGTCACCTAATATCAAGATATAATATTTGCTAAGTGGAAATCTCTGGCTCAGTTTTCACTCCTGACACTTTACAGCTCTGTTGCTTTCTGGCTATTTTATTTCCTATTAGTTTTTGGCACGAGGAGTAAAACCTACCGAGGCTTACAACCACTCGTAGCTGTAACCTGCACTTCTCTAAGTGCCTGTCCATGGTCCTGACACCGGTTTAATTTTGTTCTCTTCTCTCTAATGCGCTAAGGTGTGCAGAATGAGTTCAGCTCACACGGTGAGAGCTGCTTCATTAGTGTTTTTCCCATCAGGTTAGTGCTGGGATAAGCAGCCGGCTGTTTCAGTGAATAAACATATCACCTGCACAGACTGCCCTGCCTCATTTCCCAGAGTCTGACAGCTGGGGGACAGAAGGGACCACAGTGGGACCACAGTCCAGCACTGCCCGGATGGATTCCCTCTGCAGCCCTGAGCTCTGGGAGCTGCTCCCACCTGCCTGAGCCTTCCCTGGGCTCAAAGAGGAGTCAGGGACTGTGGCTTGGGAAGGTGCTACATGTCAGCCCAGCTCTGGGGACTGCAGCTCTGCTCTTAGCCCCCGGTTAGGGACAGCAAGCGTGCACTTAGCGCTGCCGCACACGGCTCTCACAGCTCAGCTCCCTACGGGGAGGAGGACACCGTGGCCCCAACCCCTTGTCTGCACTGGGGCGTCAGAAAACACCACTTGTGGTGTCAGAAACCACCACTGCTTCCCCAGATCCATCAACACACTCAGAAAATCCTCCTTCCCAGTTTGAACCACCCCCCGAGCTGAGGCTTTCCTGCCCTGCTCCCAAAATGAGGAATCCTACCGGAGGGGAGGAGAAGGGAGAAAAACTTCCCCTGTGTTGCTCTTGTCTCTTTGCAGCATCAGCTGAGAGCCCTGGGCCCTGGAAAAAGAACAGCTTGGTAAAGGTCATGATCTGAATGCAGATTATTCATGGACATGAATTTCTCTGATGAATTATTCCAAACACATAATTCAGCTGGCTGTACTGAGCACATATAGGATGCGCCTCTGCAGCTACTCTAAATACAAAGCAGGGCATTAAATAAGGACAGTCACTTGCTTGGAAGCATAATATTTTATTTGCCACAAATATGCTAATTCTTTAATTTTCAGTCTCTATGCTAGCTAGAAATACAACCTGAGCAAGATAAGTTTTCTTGTAGCTGATTACTAGGTAGCATATCACAATTGATATATTAGATTTTAGACCCTGATTCAGTGTTTCCGTAGACTCTCGTGCAATTTTGATGGCATGGTGATGGATTTTGAGTCACTTACAAACATGTCAAGACTATCATCTGCCAGCCATGTCCCCATGCTGCTCATTATTTGTGCCTACCGAGCAAATTTATTGGCAGGTTTGTCAGAAAATGTGATGTTTTTTTCCAGTACCTTCTAAATAAATATCAAGAGGCAGTGAAGAACCAGCCATTTCAATGTCTACACCAACCTCCTGATATATCACCTGGCTCCTGTACTCCAGTTTGCTGGACTCAGACAATAAAAGCAAACACAGAGACCCCTTATCACTTAACACTTCTTAAATTTCATTAGTCCTGCCATTAGTGCTGTATAAATCCTCATTTGGGAAAGGCTCTTTTCTGTCGCTGCGTCTCTGCTGAGCACAAGCTCCCGCTGGGAGGGGCCACAGGCATCATTTTCAGTAGGATCTGGGGAGGTCAGAAAAATTTATTCTGTCTGTCGTAGGTAGGTGTAGTGAGAATTAATTGAATTACACAGGAATTATGGGAATCGTCTCCAAGGAGGAAGGCACTAGGCCTTGGTCCAAGAGGAATAAAGTGCAATTCACCAAAGCAAGAAGGCTCAGAGATATCGGCTTGGGACTGCAGCGTGGAATTCCTGCTCAGGGGTTCACTTTCATGTGGTTAATTATCCTGACTAAGTGTCCTGCCCAATCCGGGAAATGGAAGCAGATGTTTAAAGCTGAGCTTCAGCGATTTTAGGATCTGGGACAATACGGACACTCCAGCTCAGGTCCATCTCTGCAGTCAGCAGCCCTGCGGAGTTCTCCCTTTCTTGACAAATTATAAAAGTATCTCCAGAGGCTTTGAGTCCCACGTGATATTTGTGCCTCCTGTGGTATTTTCTGTGACAAAAGAGGGATGGGAAAGTTCGCTATTACCAAATTTAAGAGACAAATTTACCGTCGCCCTGTGGTGTTTGTGACTGTGGATAGATTTAGTGCTCAAGTCCAACATCAGCACAGAGAATTTTAGGAGATGAAGAAAACAGAAAAACTATTCTAAAACCAGTGCAACTCATTGGATCTCCTAATAGATAGAGTGCATTGCTGGTTCAGGACAAATATTCAATTTGATCCTTATCTTATCCAAACTCCAAATCTCTTTTGTCATCAGTTACTTTCCAAGGCGCTGAACAAGAGAGGTCTGAACTTATATTTAAGAGACACAGAAACAACAGAGCCCTTCAGGTTCCTTCCCCAGGAATTAGCCCAGCCCAGACTCCTGACAACCTTGGGGAAATACAAACTCAGAATAAAATTCCAAAACTGCAGAAATAATGGCAGTGTCTAAACATTACAAGTAATTTTCCAGACTTTTCAGGGCAGCTCAAAATCCAGGACTGGTCACACTTGCAGGATGTAACCCTGTTATACAAGACCGAGAGCTTAATTTAGATCTTTGTCAAAAAATGTTCAGGTGTAAGGGACTTTTATCTCATCTCTTCTCTTCACCATCTCATCCTGTGACCTACAAAATTGCTTCTCCACTTGTTCCATAGATGGGAGAATCAAAACAAGCTGCACCTTAAGCCAGGCATTTTCCTTGGCCATGACCAGTCCATGGAGCTCATTAGAAAAGTTTGATGTAAACATCCCTTTGAGAAATACACATCTTTTAAGTGAAAGCTGATCAGAAGAAAGATTCGCTTTCATATGTTCTCTTGAGTTTGGGGAAAAAAAATAGTCAGAAAATTATTTTTACAGTTCAAATAAAAAATGCTCAAAGTTAGATGGAGCATCTTTTTAAAAATGCAGGAAAACATTCATTCTGTTCAAGTAAACAAAATTAATTGACATATTTCCTTTCCACTCACACCAAGGGAGTGACCACAAGTGGACAGCAGGGCAGATCCTCAGGATGCTCCTCCTGATCTGTGTTTTCTGTAAGAAAGGATCCCTATGCTTGTCTCAGCTGTGAGCAAGATGCACTTTTATACTTAGAAAAGTAGCCTGGACTGACTAAAAGTACCTACACAAAGTGAAAAAAAAAAAAAAAATCACCTGGGTCTTGTTGCTGCCAGGGCAAGGTTTGGGCATGAATTCATCCCCTCTTAAAAACACCACCAGCTGAAGGAGCGTTGCAGTGATAAGGTTCACAGAGCACCCCAGAGACCTGTGGGAATAACATGGAAAACTTCAGCACAGTAAGCGCTCTCCCTGTTGGAAACATGAAGACTTTCCCTTCTATATCTCAATTTTCCACTCATCTTCTTTAGAGTCCAAAGATCCAGCGGTCTTCAAGAAGAAAAACACAAGGAAGGAAAGTACAAGCCCTCTCACCTTTGTTGCTCCCAAACCTACTCGACCTCATTATTTCCACCGTGAGTCCACAGTGTTCACACACATGCCAAGAGCAAGCCCAAGGCCCCTTGGACACCCTGGAGGACACCTGGGGCTTTGGGGGCACAAATACAGACCTCCAGCTTTCCACGTGGACCACGGAGGGGCTGTTCACAGGAAGGGCAAGCCCAGCAGATTTTGGGTCACGTGGGACTTGGAGCAAAACATCAACAGCAGGGGCGAGTCCAAAAGCACAGGCAGGTTTAACTCCCAGCAGGACATGTGAATGTTACAGAGTCTATGAGTGGGAAATAAAAGATGAAACTGCTCCCGACAGCACCTTTATCCAGCCAGCTGAAAACCAACTGCTCAGCAATAGGCTTTGCTGGCTAGTTTAGTTGGGAGAGCCGGGCAGCCCAAACCCAAGGGATTCTTCTAAAAATACCCCAAGCAGGGTTTAAGCCCTGGTGCCTTCAGCAGGAGCACTTTCTGCTTTGTTTTTATACAGGGAAAGGGAAGGAGGAAGGAAATGAATGTGGGAGTGGAACAGCAGCCTGAGACAGCAGCACAGGTGACAGGAAACAATTTATAACTTACTTAAAAAGTCTTTTCCAAGTCATCTGTTCTGCAGCTCCGACAGCAGTGCAGGTTTGTCTGACTATATTACACCCAGACATATAAGCACACGTACATTCCGAGTTGTTTGCAGCCACCTCTTTCATCCTGGGCTGGGGGAATGTTTCTGCAAGCCACATTTGTGCTGATTTGCTTTCGAGCTTAGAATTGAACACAGGCAGGGGCAAAATTCAGGTTATTATGACCAGCCAAAAGGGGAAACTGCTCTAATTCCATAGAAACTTCTTTTACAATAAATAAATTAATATGAGCTGAGATTCCGGGCTCTTTGTGCAATATGCTGAAGTCAGAAACAAAAATGCAAAAGACTGTCCCAAAGATACATCTGCACCTTTGTTCAGTGCTTACCTGAGAGAGAGAGATGGTGCTTCATCTCAACAAGCACCGGAGAAGGGAAACACAATGATGTCACTTCCCAACACCCTTAAATAAATCCCAGCATTTAAACGTGGGATTTGTTAGCTTGAGCATCCTGTTGGAACTCATTAATCACCAGAGAACATCCTGAGCTGGAAGGGACCCACATGGATCATCCAGACCAACCCCTGGCCCTGCACAGGCACCCCAACAATCCCACCCTGTCCCTATCCCGTTGTCCAAACCCTCCTGGAGCTCTGGCAGCCTCAGGGCTGTGCCCACTGCCCTGGGGAGCCTGGTCAGTTCCCACCACCCTCTGGGGGAAGAACCTTGCCCTGAGATCCAACCCAAACCTCTCCTGACAACTCCATGCTGTACTCTCCACAGGGTTTGGGTGGGGACAGGTGGCTCTCAGCAGCCTTGTGACACCTACTAAGTGCACTTTGCACCCCTTTCCCTGTGTTTTGGGCTGGGACACGACCTGCATCTGCACCTTTGCTGTGTCCTCCTGCAACCCAGGCTTGCCTGATGGCAGCGCCAGTCCCTGCTGCTGAACAGGGTTCAGAGCGATGTCCCACTCGTTAACTGGCCATACTGAGTCCAAGGGAAAAGTGAAAGCAGGGAATTTAGGAGAAAAACTTCAAGGAAGAAAGTCTTCCTTCACAGTGTGGCTGCACAAGAATGACATGTAAAATTTACACCCACCAAACCACGTAATAATTACCCAGACCTTCTGTTTGCACAGTAATTACATAAAACAGCATAAGGAGGAGGAAGAGAGTCTCAGACACCAGCATGGCTGGTTTTCTAGTCATTGTTTCCATCTTAAATTCCTTTTTCCTCTGCAGCAAAGGAGACCCTCAGGCTCGTGACTTCCCCTGGGTACCTGCTGCAGGTCTATGGGGTGTCACTGCCCAGGATGGACTGTGGCGAGCTCAGTGTCACACACCCCACCAGGACCACAGCTGCAGGTGCCACCAGCTGTCCAACCAGCCCTTTGTGGCTGCTTCAAGAATATTGAGTGAGTTCTTCAGATCCACCAGAACAAACTGTCATAAGCTTTGCAGCCTCTCCCATCTGCACAAGAGAGAACTCCCTGATTCCCCAAATCAAGGGACAGCTGTTGTGACCAAGCACAGTGGCTGCTCCCACAGTGACAGGACCATCCCCATCCCTGGTGGCAGACAGGGAGCTTCAAAGCCCGTGGGTGACCAAGCTGGGGCCACTAACATGCTTCATGCAAACAGCAACAGAAACCCCCAGCCGGAGGCATTAAAATTTAATTACCAGGGACAGCTGGATTCGGGTGAGGGTCTGACACTGAGGATCTGGAGGAAGAAACACACATCCAGCAGCAAGCTACCTGGTGCTGAGGAAACAGACTCGGGCCAAATATTATTTATATGTCTTAAGGTCTCACAGACTCTGCCCTGTAAAGCTTGGCTGGCCAAGCAACCAAAGCCAGGCTTGCAGCCTGCAGGACATGCCCCTGGTCCTCAATTCCAGGGACCTGCTTTGCTGTCTCCGTGGTTTTTGGGAGGGGGCTGAGCCTTGCCATATGGGTGACCCACATTTTAGGGGGTCACACGTGGCAGTGGGACAGGAGGACACAGGCACCTGAGCACACACCTTGACTCAGCTGCTGGTACCCACTGGCACTGCTGCTTGAGCATCTTCCAGCCCACGACCAGAGACAGAAAGCGTGCAGGTGACAGATTTGATATTTTCTGGTGGAAATGAAATTCAATCTCACACAAATAATTGTGTTTGTTTTCCCCACGGGTTCCAATCAGGCATAGCTAGCTACCGAAAAAGCCAAATACTCATCAAATTTGCTGCTCCTCTCATTGAAATGCCGCCAGTTGCAACTTCTCCTCCTGCAGGGGTGGTGCTGACTGAAATACTTGGGCATCAGCCGTGTGCCAGTTTTCAGGGAATCATATCAGAACTGGAGGGGGGAACAGGGATCTTTAAACACAAGAACAGCAATTTGTAAACAGCATTTTTGTTACAAAGACAGGAAAAAAATAAGCAGCTCCAAAACAGAATTTGCAATATAATTCAATCTTCTGCTTAACTCCCAGCAAATGTACAGGTGTTTTAAGGGTGTGAAGAGTGTTTATATTTAAGTACGTGCATCTTGTCTTCTCCACGGACACCCGCTTGCCGTGGGTGAGAAGCTTGCGTGTCCTTATGAGGCTGTGAGCTGTGCTGGCGGTGGGTGGTTGTGCCTCCGGTAGGGTCTCCCAAGCAAGTCAGGTCTCAGCTGAAGGGTCAGACAAAGTGTGTCCATGGGCAGGATGGGCTCACCAGCCTCCTGGCAACCATCCTAGGAGAAGGACAACTCTAACTCCAAACCCGGGCAGATGGAGCTCGCTTAGCCCTGTAAGGCCATCCATCTAAGAGAAGGACACTAACTAAACCTACATCCTGAGGACTTTGCTGCCACCATCCAAGCTTTCTAGGCTCTGGCAGATGAACCTGAGGACTAAAGGGTGGGGCCAGTCCTGCGCATGCTGTGCCTCACCTGAAAAATCCACTGCGCAGGCTTGAAGGACTCACCCACACTTGCAAAAAGCCCTGCAGCGAGAGGCGAGGGACGAAAGGGCAGGTGAGAAGGTGCTCTGGAAGCCGCAGACCCAACCCTGCATGCAGGCNGAAAAAAGAAAACAAGAGGAGGGGGGAAAAAAGAAAACAAGAGGAGGGGGGAAAAAAGAAAACAAGAGGAGGGGGGAAAAAAGAAAACAAGAGGAGGGGGGAAAAAAGAAAACAAGAGGAGGGGGGAAAAAAGAAAACAAGAGGAGGGGGGAAAAAAGAAAACAAGAGGAGGGGGGAAAAAAGAAAACAAGAGGAGGGGGGAAAAAAGAAAACAAGAGGAGGGGGGAAAAAAGAAAACAAGAGGAGGGGGGAAAAAAGAAAACAAGAGGAGGGGGGAAAAAAGAAAACAAGAGGAGGGGGGAAAAAAGAAAACAAGAGGAGGGGGGAAAAAAGAAAACAAGAGGAGGGGGGAAAAAAGAAAACAAGAGGAGGGGGGAAAAAAGAAAACAAGAGGAGGGGGGAAAAAAGAAAACAAGAGGAGGGGGGAAAAAAGAAAACAAGAGGAGGGGGGAAAAAAGAAAACAAGAGGAGGGGGGAAAAAAGAAAACAAGAGGAGGGGGGAAAAAAGAAAACAAGAGGAGGGGGGAAAAAAGAAAACAAGAGGAGGGGGGAAAAAAGAAAACAAGAGGAGGGGGGAAAAAAGAAAACAAGAGGAGGGGGGAAAAAAGAAAACAAGAGGAGGGGGGAAAAAAGAAAACAAGAGGAGGGGGGAAAAAAGAAAACAAGAGGAGGGGGGAAAAAAGAAAACAAGAGGAGGGGGGAAAAAAGAAAACAAGAGGAGGGGGGAAAAAAGAAAACAAGAGGAGGGGGGAAAAAAGAAAACAAGAGGAGGGGGGAAAAAAGAAAACAAGAGGAGGGGGGAAAAAAGAAAACAAGAGGAGGGGGGAAAAAAGAAAACAAGAGGAGGGGGGAAAAAAGAAAACAAGAGGAGGGGGGAAAAAAGAAAACAAGAGGAGGGGGGAAAAAAGAAAACAAGAGGAGGGGGGAAAAAAGAAAACAAGAGGAGGGGGGAAAAAAGAAAACAAGAGGAGGGGGGAAAAAAGAAAACAAGAGGAGGGGGGAAAAAAGAAAACAAGAGGAGGGGGGAAAAAAGAAAACAAGAGGAGGGGGGAAAAAAGAAAAGAATGAAGAGTAAAAGAGTAAAAGTGAAGAGAAGATGAGAAGCAGCAAAAAGAAAAGAGGGAGAAGAAGCAAAAAGAAAACGAGAAACAGCAAAGAGAAAGAGAAGAAAACTCAATGAAAACTAGTTAGAAAAGCAGCTCGATGCCCTTTAACCTCCCTGGGCAGGGGCCATTCCAAGGCCAGGTCTGCACCTTCCCCAGGGAGCACAAACAGCGATGCTGCTCCGAGGGTAGAGGTGCCCGCAGGGAGCAGGAGCTGCTCCGCTCCCCCAGGAACAAACTGCCTGGGAAGGTTTGTACCCGCAGAGCACGACAACGCTCACCAGCCTTGAAGGGGACTTGGTACTGCTGCTCCATGTTGGAAGGATGAGCTTTATCCCACTCCTGATGGGGATGTTCCCACTGTGGGCAAACATCATCCTCAGAGAAAGGTCAACTCCTCCGTTTTCCAGCAAAGAAAGTTTTATATGCATCTTTTTGGACCACTCCATCTTTTAATCCACATAAATCCCACTGGAGATCTGAGCACTAACAGAAAAAATAATTACCAAGGGGATCCCTTGGGTAAGACACAACCAGAAAAAAAAATATTTCACCTTCTATGGAGAATAAGGAAAAGAATACACCTATTTTCAAAAAAAAAAAAAAAAAAAAAAAAAAAAAAAAAAAAAAAAAAAAAAAACCCAAAACCANCCCACATTATTCCACCTAAATGTTCTCCAGAATATCTTCCAAAAAGGAAAAAGAAGAAGTTTCAAGTTTTTGAAAGAATTAAGGGAGAGCGCAGAAAAGTTCCATCTTGGAAATATGGAAGTCTGAAGATTCTTTTTTTTTTTTTTAAATCTTCTAGTACACTTTTAGGTTCTGGCCTGAAAAATCCTGAAAGTTTCACCACAAAAAAACATTTTTAGTTCTATTTCTGTAACAAAAAGATACAGTCAACAACCATATCGTGTGTTTGGGGTTGTCGCATTATTTGTTCGGTTTTGTTTGAGGGTTTTTTGCCATCTTGAGAGAAATGTCGAGAAAAAAATATGGGTGGATTTGGTTAAAATAATCTGGAAGAGGGCCCTCGGGCTTGACACAGCCCTGCCACTCACAGGCAAAGCTCCTTAAATGAAGAGCAGCCTTGGTGGGCAGGTACATTTGTATATATGTGATTTCGCTTTTCACAAGCAAACTCAAAGCCATTTTAATAAAAGCACTTTAGAGATAAGTGGAGACTTTTCCTAGGTGTCTTTGCATTCCCTGAAATCCCTGGCATTTGAGGGTTTAGCCATATCAATATAGAGAATAAGGCAGGGAAGTCAGAGGCCAAACACAAAACCCTGTCGTGACTCAAGCAGTCACTGAAGCCCTGCCATCATCTTCATCAGAGCTGAGATTTCATGCGAGTTACATAATTTTTGTGAGATTAAAAGACCTTTAGGAAATCCTCAGCACTCGCTGCTCCTCTGACATCCACAGCCCCACACAGATGGGAGAGACATATGGAAAAGAGGCAACTTTTCCAATTGGGTTTCATGGGGATTTTGCATTTAGGATTGCAGAGTCCTGTGAAAGGACATTTCTCTCTCTGCCCTAAAGACTTTTTGTTTACAGCCAAGAGCCCAAGAACTGGACTTTGTGATCTCATTCTTGTGCAAATGCTTCACAGATAATTTTCCTTGAATATTTAGAAGCGCTTAAAATGGGGAGGTTTTGGTGGTGTTTTGCCACAAGTGGAAAAAATCCTTCTGGGCTTGGGCCCTGCTTTTGAACGGGGAAAGTGCCCACATGTGTGTCACCTCCCAGCCCTAATTGCTTTGTTGACATCATTATCCTGCCATTAAATCCTAAATTTGAAAGTTCTCTAAACTTTTCATTGGGCTTGAAACCACTTCTTTTAAGAGGCACCGCCCAAAGGAGAGGTCTGTTTTATACTTCATCACCTTTCCCATCAGCTTCAGCAGATCAAGAGGGTTTTTATCTCCCTCCTGTCCTGGTAAACTCTCTGTGCATCATCTCCCTGCTGTTCTCCCAGTCCATGTGGGCCATTCTGGAAAGACTATCCTGCAGAAACCACCAAATTTCAGCACTGAAGGGCTCATAGGGTGGGTAAATGTCACCTGACACACATCCCTGCCCTGCTGTAGGGTCCTGGAATTTCTCCAGGCCAGTGGGAACAGCTCTGCAGAGCTGCTGGGACCTGCTCCTCTAGACAGATCTGCTCTAGAATCATGAGATATAAAGCTCACAGAATAGAATCATAAATTATCCTGATTGAGAGGGACCCACAAGGATCATCAAAGTCCAACTCCTGGCCCTGCACGGGAGCACACCAAGAATTAAGAGGTGTTGCCAGGACTTGTGAATTTCCAGTCCTTGTCTGCTGGCTGGCAACAAAGAGGTGCTGTATCAGCTCCATCCATCCCCAGGTAATGTTAGGAATCAACATTTCCCTATCCCTATGAATTTTCCCCCAGTTTCTCTGTTTATGGCTGTGCCTGTTTCCTTCATGTGTCGTCTGGTGGTGTCCTCTAGTGGTTCCTTCCTGCACAAGAAACACCACCTTCCCTGGCTAAACCATGCCAGCTGCATTGTAAAAGCATTTGGGGGAGAGAAAACCACAAACTTTTGACAGGACACAAAGGAACAGAAAATAGATGACATCCTTCTCCTTCATTTATGCACTTAAACGTTATAGCAAAATTCAGTCTGTCCTAACCGTACAGAAAAGTTATGAAAGGTAACAAACAGCAGCATGACTCAATACTTTTGAAGTGATGGCTTTCTATAAATATGGGGGGGGAATCATAAATGGCCAGTAGAACTATTAATTAAAATATGAAAGTAGATAAATAATGAATAGCAGTGTCATGTATTCATTAAGATTCTACAAATGAAAAATATCTCTCCCGGTTATTCCTTTGATGAATCTAGCCCAAATATACTTGAACTGCAGCATAAAAAATTCAGGATGCTCATATTTCATTCTGTACCAGCCAACCTCAGACCCTCAAATCCCAAAGCCAAAAGCTACAACTGTCTAATCACAGCACTGAGACCAACTTTTTTCTCTAGCCTTAGACAAGCCTGGACCTGGTCTTAGAAATGTCTCTAACAGAGTCATGGAATGGCTTGGGTTGGAAGGGACCTTAAAGATCATCAATTCCCCCCCCTGCCAAGGGCAGGGACACCTTCCACCAGCCCAGGTTGCTCCAAGCCCCCTCCAACCTGGCCTTGGACACTCCCAGGGACGGGGCAGCCACAGCTTCTCTGGGCACCCTGTGCCAAGGCCTGCCCACCCTCCCAGGGAAGGATTTTTGCATATGATGTCCCTGTCACATCACTGCCACCCTCGGCAGGATTCGATCTGAGGACCCAAAACATCAAGGCCTGTGACCCTTCTCTGAGTCCACAGCTCCCAACCCTACTGACAGCAATAACCACCTGTGGACAGGATGTATTTTGGGGCTCTGTGAAGCAAAGGAAGCATTATGGGAGCAAGGATGCATGGATAAAAAGCGAGGGAGAAGGGAGCTTCAGGCTCATATCTCCCAGGTAAATCTCCATTTGTGCAAGGCAGATTAAAGACAAAAGAATAGGTCCACCTGCAGTATTTTATATATATATATGTTTAAAATAAATCTGCAGAGGCGTATTTGAATAACTCACTAATATGGCTTTTCTGTTCAAATGTTCTTTAACACCACCTAAGCCCTTTTCAAAGAACCAGGACCCAACATGCCACTGAAACCCAGGGGCATCCTTGGACCCTAAGACACTTCAGCACTAAAAGGAAAACCAAAGTCTAAAACAACACCCGAAAAAAAAATGGCAAAACCCCAAAACAACGTAAAAAAAAAAGACAGAAAAACCCAAACCCAACTTCCACATCATTAGTCTAAAATACAGAGAGTCCCAATGCACAGTGCCTTGTTCATGGAGCCTCAGAAGGGCCTGCCATCACAGGCTGGTTCTCCCACCCCACCGGCGGGTTCAGGGCCCTGTGCAGAGGTGGAGAAGGGCAGCAAATGGTCACCAAAGCCTCCTGCCATGGCCAGTGGATGTCCCAGCCCCGCGATTCTTCTTGTTCACACAGAAAACGTTGCCACTAAACATTCCAGTGCGGTTCCTGCAGTGTACCAGCAGTTGTTAATAAAAGACACGCTTTCCCCTGGGCTTTGTCAGCTCTGCACTTCAAAGCTCATTTTACACACAGGCCGACGCTGTATTTTAAGAAGCGAATGTTAACATGAGCTCTTTAGTCAGTTGAATAGAAGTATCAGGAACCCCCCTCTCTTCCCCTCTCTTTCCCTCTTCCATCAAATTAAAAAAAAAAAAAA
>VWZG01007273.1:465817-498926 GCA_013396735.1 Grallaria varia
AAAAACAAACAAAAAAAAACGCCCAAAAAACAACAACAAAAGCCTTCTTGGCAGCCTGTGATGGATTTAACATTACAATTTCTTTCCTTATACATCGTCACTACTCTGAAGTGCTCCCAGGACTTGTGCTGCCCCACCAATATCTCCCTTCTACGCTTCTGCCTGCAGATCCCTCCCACCTTGAGGGCCCCCAGGCAGGACCCCACTGTCAGCTCAGAGCCAGCCCCGAGATCTTCAGCGTGGCCACCACAGTCACCACACGCACCTCACACTTTGGGCTGAGCCATCCCCAGCACACCACGAGGCTCCCCGGGTGTGCTTTGTTCAAGCAGAGCACACCTGGTGTTCTCTGGCAGAAAAAATTTGGGAAATGTCCCAGAACAGAGAGGGCCAGTCTTATCACCATCCAAATGCTCTTCCTTCCAATTAAAAGCGAAGTTTAAAGGGTAAGCAAAGAGCATCCTGGTTCCTAAACAGAGCCATGGGAAGACATTGGAAGGGAGAGGCAGGACCACACCCTTTGCAGGATAGATATAAATCCCAAGGTCTATGAAAAAATAGAATTCTATGATTCTTTGCAGGGTAGATATAAATCCCAAGGTCTATGAAAATGGTTTTCTTCCATTGCAAAATAAGAAGTGAGACCAGCTGACGCAGACCAAGGAATGAGAGTTAACCAACGTGCCCAAGGGGTGTTTGACAACCTCCATTTTTTTCTATTAAACACAGGTTTTATGTTATAAGGGCTGTCTCATGTAGACAGGGTGGAGCCGGGGAACGCAGCCCAGACAGGTGAAGGGCTGGTAATTCCCATTTTCTGGTGGACATTTCTCTCAAATCTCTTGTTTGGGTTGCTCTGCAGACGACATCTCAACGCTGCTCTGCACCACGAGGCTCCCCAACTGCTCCTGTTCATGGAGGGCACAAAGGCAACATGGACCCAGCACAGGTACAGTGGGTCCAGAACCAGCTCAAACCCTTTTTTATGAGGTTTTTCCATCCTTGGGATCTCTGGGCAGCCCCCCATCAATCAACATCTCCCAGTCCTGGAGAGAAGGGGACTGCTCTCTCCTCTCACAGGAGATGAACGCCTTCACCCTCTCAGAGCTTGTCTGTGGACAAAGCCCAGGCTCTCACTCAAGCCCAGCATTAACTCTCTCTTGTGGTACCCAGCACAAGTAATTTCTCCTCTGGGTTTCCTTTGGGAAACACTTTTTTGGAGGTTGTTCCTTGCTCACAGTCCCTCCAAGACCAACGGCAGGGTGTGTCCTGCAGGAAGGTGCTGGTTCCAGCTCCCTGCACGGAGGGGACCCAGCTCTCAGCTGCCGTGTCCCCACTGGTGGGGAGGTTCTTCAAGCCCTGTGAGCCACATTTGGGGTGAAAACACCCGATTTAAGGGCAGGTATCAGCACAGGCCAAGCAAAACGGTACACAAAAAGCCAGGCTCCTTTAGCAGCCAGAGGAGAAGCCCCTCAAAACACTAATCCAGAGCATAATAACACAAACATTAGGTGCTGTCTACTACTAGGGATAAACTGTGAGAGAGGTGTAGGATCTCAAGCAAAGCACAACTCCTGAAGCCATGAAATCAAAAGAGAATTAAAAGAAAGATATATTACTACTAGTTATTTGGACAGTTAATTACAATGATATATATTAAGCTTATATTTACCGTAATTACTGAATAATTTATATCACCATGCAGTTGCCAAATCGTAAAAATAATTTAAAATAATACTCATTTCTTTAAAGTGCTCGGAATGTGTGAGAAGTGTTTTGTAAGATATAATTAGATTTAGAGTCTTTCAATGTAACACTAAGATAAAACACTAAGTTACCTTAAGCTCTGTTTGGGCTAATAATTTTTTCTAGCAATTAGAAAGCAGTTGATGCATTTATACTCTTATGTATAACTTTTTCACAACCAATATTTTTTAATTAAAAATAATCAGAAAACATAATATGTGAGAAGTAGTTATACCAATTTTTTTCTATCATTTTCTCCAGACACATTTTGTATCTCCAGTGCAGGAGCTGCATAACGTAGGGTGAAGTGAGTAAAAAAAGAAGGAAAAGAGTCAAGACAAGCAATTAATGCAAGGTAACTCCTCAGAAAGGATTATCACAGCCTCCATCAGAGGAGCATGAGGTTAAGGTGAATTTCAAATGAAGAACAATATCACACATGAGAGTAAGGAGATTAAAAGCAAAAAAAAAAAAAAACACAAACAAACCCAGAATAAAAATTCTTAACGACATTTTGTTTGTTTTCCAAATCTCTCGATTGAAAGATTATGATTCAGTGGGTTGTGGAGTGGGTTGGTTTCTTTTTTGTGTTCTTTTCCTTCCCACTTCATTTCCTGAGCTGGCAGCACTGGAGCTTTGGAGCAGCAACCAAAATCCCCTTTGGAAAAGCTTGTCTTTGGACAAAGGCCAGGGCCAAGTTCCATCCCCCAAACTTCTGAGAACCAGCCCTGGTTCCACCTCGTGGGAATGAAGCTGATCCCAGCCAAGCCAGCTTAACCCCAGGAGCCCTGGGACAAAAAAGGCAGAGAAGGGATTTGTGTCAAGACCCAAAGGAAGAGACTCTCTAAGCCACCCTGAAGCTGGTACGTTCTTGCCAAGAGCTGGCAGGTTGTACCAGCTCTGCCCCCCACCTCATTTTTCCTTTTGCCTTTCCACTTGGATCAGGCTTCCAGCTGATCTGGTGGACCAGGTTGCCAAGCCTGTCCAAAAATGCCAGTCAGCTCTGAAAAGGGTCATTTGGATAATTAAAAACAGCTAGAATGTGAATAGTTAAGATTTATCAGCAGATTAGGAAATAGCAGATTAAAAATAAAAAATAAAAAAAAAAAAATCAAAGACCACACCATCACTCACCACTAATAAATGTTCCTCTCGAGAAAATGAAAATCTTATGCAAAGAAGCATTCATTATCATCCATCATGGGTACTTCTGCAGCATCAGTCTGCATCGTGCCCTGGGACTGTGTGATCCCAGGGATGCAGCAGTCTGTCACTTGTTTTGAAATGAGCAAATTCCCTGTAAGCCTTTATCCCACACGCTGACTTTCCCTGCTCTTTTACAGCAGCTGCACCTCCACTGAATTCCCAAACATTTACTGCTACTGCCTTCCATCAGCAGGAGAGAGCTTCAGGACACAGCCAAAGGCTGGGATCTTCCAGGGACTCTGACAGCCTCAGGCCTGCTTTACTGAAAGGTGCAGGCAAGTAGAATGAAACATCTAGGCAGCCATTTAACCACTGAAGCTCAAGAGATGCCACCAGCTCCAGTGAGTGGTGGAGACTGGAAACCAACATCAGCCTCCTGTCCAGAGCTGCCCTTGGGCTGTGCCCACGTGGCTCATTCCAGCATCCCCACCGTGCGGGTGCAGGCAGCCCTTCCTTCAGTAACCACCAGCTGAGGGCTGCACAGCCCCTGGGGCAGGCCAAGGGATGCAGAGCCCACGTGGCACCTGCACACGCCTTCAGAGCATCCCCTGCAGCTCCAGGTTGCTAATTAAGCACTACTCATCCACTAATTTGGCAGATGTGGTGCTGGGGAGGTCCCGCACCTGCTGACACAAGTATCTCTGCTCTGCAATTAGAGAAGTGGGTATCAATTCTGATCACTTTTGTTTGCTGCAACTTACATGTTTTAAATATTTGTTTTATTGATGTGTCATCGTGGTTCTAGACTGGCACTGCTCAAGGGAAAAATATGCTGGTTCACCAGAATTAAAAAAAAAAAAATAAAACCTTAACTTTTTTAATCTAGAGGTTAAACAGAATATCCAGATTTCCACATCTTCCCACAATCTATTCAGCTTTTGGAATAGGCAGTTGTTGTTACCGTGGTCAATGGCCAACGCTCAGGTTGTCAAAGGTGGGGAGAAGAGGAACCAACCAAACACACTGACCCCTGTGCCCTGCAGCAATTATTTCTTTTCCCTTCATGCTCAGAGATGTGACCAGCTCGAAAGACGTCAGGAATTCATGTAGCGAGCAGATCCACTGGGTAACCAGATGGAAGCATCCACAAAACCTTCAGAAACTGTGTTGGCAGAAGTGCCTGGAGGCACAGGGCAGGTCTGGTGCAGCTGAACTGGATTTACAGGGAAACATTGAATTGTGAGGGAAATAAGGCAGAGGACAGCAAGCATGAGGCCAAGTGGAAGGGCAATGTGGGGCTCGGGGGGGATGGCCTGGGAGCAAAGCTGGGGAGAAAAGAGGAGAGAAGCAGAAGGAAGTGAAATGTGCAAAGCAGAACGTTCAGAGCAATAAAATGAAACGACCCAGCTGTGCTCTCCACAGGTACTGGATGAGCTCAAGCAGCCAGGATGACATCAGTGCTGTTGGAAATCATTGAAAAGATGGCAGGCGTGTCAAAGCCAGGATTTATTTTAACACAGCACCAGCACCCTTGGATAGGTGCCTTCAACACTCTCCACTGAAAGGGGGGTCAGGCATTGGAAGGGGCTGCCCAGGGGGGTGAGGAATCACCATCCCTGGAGGTGCCCAAGGAACTACTAGAAGTGGCACTCAGTGCTCTGCGCTGAGTTGACAAGTTGGTGAATGGTGAAAAGTTAGACTCAATTCTGGAGGTCTTTTCCAACAGAAATGATTCTGTAACATCAGTACAGTGCACATACCCCCAAGTGAGTCCCTGCTGACTCCAGGGAGAGCCTCAGCACAAGGAGCAGCCAGACCACGCTGAGAACCCAGGTGCTCCAAAAGGAAGCATCACTGATGGAGGTACAGACTGGGGAGTCTGCTCCGCACAGGCAGGAGGTTGGAATTGTGGGATTAAATAATGTTTGGCCTCCAAAAATTGTCTGTTATTTACAGATGAAAAGTCAAAACCACAAACAACATTTCCACTATTTACCCACACAGCTGCATTAAGGGTTAGCTGACACCTTCCTACAATCAAAGAGATGCTGAGATGTCCTCTGTTTCCTTGTGCATGTTTTCTTAGGGAATCCAACCCAATGCTTTTGATTTTTCAAATACAACAAAACCCCAGAGACTGTGGAGAGAATGAGAAGTTCCAACGAACTCCTGAAATTAAGTGTGAGAGTGACCCAGACAGCAGCTGGAAGCACTGGCAACAGAAAACGTTTGCAGGCAAAGGAGTGATGAGCCAGGCAGTTGAAATGACTCCAACCTTATCTGAACAGAGGTCTGAAGAAGAGTTAGGAGAACTTACTCTAACAAATTGGAACAGATTGCCAAGGGATGCAGTAGTTTTTCCATCACTTCATATCTTTCAAAGAAGATTGAATTTTATATACACATAGACACATTTTCATTCCAGGTCACCCAGAAGTTATTGGGATAGATACATCAGTGAGTGAAATCCTATGACTTGTGTTGTGCAAGAAGTTAGCCTGAGTTACAACTTTAATCTCTCTGCTTCTCCTAAAAACCTATGACTGAACTAATAACTTCATTTGGAATTGGGGGGGAGAAAAAAGCCCTCATTTTAATTGTAACAGCAATTCAGCCTATGAATGTACTGCAATTCAAGACATAATTAATAGGTTTATATACATTAAATAAGAATATACAACCATTGAGGTTTGAATTATATCTGATTGTAACTGTAAATGAATTATGAAATGCTATATCACAGTTTTAAAAATCCACACTTACTACCTGATAAAGAATATGAGCAAAAAAAAGAAAAATCTGAAATCTTACAAATTGCTGAGACAATGCACAGATTTTTGACAATCAATTCCTGTGAAAAAATGATACTTATTTTAGGTAGAGGGGGAAAAAATTGAGAGCAGTTTCCTAACACAAAACTAGATACCAGTTCTAGAGGCTGAAGAATTCCAAGAACACCTTTCATATTTGCACACTTTGAAGTCCTTACACCAGAACTTTGAAGTTTCATGTTCTTTTTCTGTAAGTTGTTGGGAGCCTTGGATGGCTCTGGTGCTGGCTGTGTACAGAAGCTGGGGTAGCACAGGGGTCACCATGAATCCTAAACACTTTCACAGAGCATAAAATTTAACAGACCCAAGGAATATGATGGCAGGGGCCATAAATATAAAAATTAACTACAGGAGCACTCTGTCATTAAACAGGGATCAAGGAACAGGCTAAAAGGCTGTCATGGGATCACAAAGTTGTCACAATAATTGAGGTAATTAGTGAACTGTGGTGTTGATGAGTTTGCTGGCTCTCATTGACAACTTATGGATGAGCTCATAGGCCACGGTGGCTTTGGGTTGCGCAGTCATCCTCTACCTCATGTCAGCACTCAAGTTTCTGCAGGGGCACATCACTCAGTAGCTGCAATTTATGTCTGCAGAAAAGCTCAGGCTGCCATAAAGATCACCACATTTTATTAAAAATCATGTAAGTTTTCTCTGTGCTCCCCATGTTTGAAAACCTGGCTGTAAAGTCTCTCATTGGGGAGTTAATGGGTAAGACATGTTCAAAAATCTGGATTTCTTTTACCGCCTGATGAGTTCAATATCTGAGTTATTTGGACACTCTAGCCCTGTATTCAGTGAGATAAACTCCAGCTCACCAGAATGATCTGTCACTCCACAGCACTGAGGGGCTGTAAAAAAGACAAAAAGTCCATTGTCTGTGGTGCTTGAAATGGCATATCCTGACCCAGAAAGGAGCTGCACAAAGTGAAAGGACTAACAAAAGCATTAGGCTGGGAAACAAAGTCCCAAAGTGGCTGGGAGGGTACAAAAAAAACCACAACTTGCTTGAAAACAGAGGTAAACCCAGGCTGGGATCCACAGGGCAGCAGACAAGAGGAAACCATAAGGAAACAACAGGTAAAAAGTAGGAGAGATGGTGGTAAGGAGGTGGATTTCAGCCTCTGCCTTGGAGAGATGAAGGATGTCAGGCATGTTCCCCAGGAGAGCATAATGGTTGCTACACATCTCCTGCACCCTATTGAATTTCTCTTCTGAAGCCAAACTAACCAAAAAAAGCGTCTTGCATTGGGAGGAATATTTTTTCCCCAAAATGGGAAATCAGGATGTTTAATCAAAATATTATTTCGGCAGTACAAATAAAGCTGTGAGCATCTTTTCACAGGAAATTAGGAAATCTCAGAATGCCACAGCTACGCCAAGAGACTCCTATATCAAGAGCCAGTTTCCCTGGCAAGGAGGTATCACTGACTTCTTAACTCCCAGAACATGTAAGAGCCTACAGCATCTTCACACCATTTACTGTGCTAAAAAATAGCCTCTGAAGAAGACAGAGTGCTCTCTTGATGCATTAGCTTTCATTTTGGGTGCAACAATTTCTTGTGCCCTGTTTTCCACATGACTTTGTTCTGTGGGCCACATCCTTGAGATGAGCCAGTGGAATTTGGGACTCATCCCATGAAAAGCAAAGCCCTGTCGGTGGAAGGCAGGTGCAAATGAAAGCAGAGGAGAAATGGTCACACCGTAACCCAACAGTTTGATCAGTCGGAAAAGAAGCAACAGCGTCCCCAACAGTCTAAGGCGCCTCTCACTGACAGCAACACCTGAGCATGTCACAGCACCGAGATGAGCAGTGCAGCTCCTGCACCCAAGGGCTGAAAGGACTTTTCCAGGCTCACCCAGAAATCCTGGAGAGGAACTGGAGAATCAACCCTGGCTCTTCCTGCAGGGAAACACCCCCCCTTGCTCCACGCTGCTCTCTCACTATGTAAAAGTTTTCTCTCTGCCTCACGCTGCCTTCCCAGTTTAATAAACATAAAACACTGCACATGCAATTTATCTTTGAAATGAATACATTCGATTTTTCTACACGGTATCCATATATTACATGAGAATCACATCTCCCTGGAACTGTGATACTCTCTTGCCACGGCCAACTGATGGCCCAGGTGCTTTCCTCCACTCAACACATAACTTTGCTGCCTGTCAGCACCGAGCTCAGCCTCAGACACTGCCCGGGATGAGGCACCGCAGGACACTCCAAGGAAAGGTGTTTTATGTTTAAATGGCAGCCTCTGAACAGGTGCCAGCAAACTCACACCAGGCAGTCACAGAGCAAGTCCACAGCGATGCTGCATCAGCCAGCACTATAAACCTGCACGCAGGATTTACTCTAAAACAAATAAAAATCCCCCCACAAAACAAAAAACAACAACTCCTAAAGAGAAAGTGAGCTGAATATGTGGTGTGTTTTATAACACTTGGGAAGAAAGAGGGAGATAATAAAACTGGGAGCCAGTAGCCACAGCAACAAATTGCATTTCTCCTCTGGTTGGCTTTTCCCTTCCCATCAACAGCAATTACTGAGCACCTTAGGGTAATACAGAGAAGTTTATGTTGCTTCTATGGCAAAGCTCCTTTCACAAGACTAATTTATTCCACATCTGCAAGGTGCTGATTCATTGCAGCACATTACTGGGGGTCTGACCATGACAGCCACTGGAAACACAAAGAGAAAAGCCCTGCACACAGCTCGTCCTGCTCTGTTGGTTGGGGCTTTTTCTGACCCCAATTAAAGCCCAGCACACTGAGCTTGGGAAAGAGACACCTTCCCTGACTCCTAGGAATTGGCAAAAGGAAGGAAACATTACAATGTTTGGGGATTGCAATTGGGGATGAAAGGAAATGTAGGCTCATAACCAATGACAGTCTCAATAAAGGTTGAGAAACCACCTGTGTGCTGCTTGGAAAAACAGTGATGAAGGAACAACTGCACTTCCTTCTGCTCTTCAAGGGCCGCCTCCAAACCACTCCAAATTCTCTCGGTGCCATCAGGGGATAGGAATCTGGGTTCCGCAGGTTTTATCCAAAGGCACTTCGTGAAGCACTAAGGTTGATGTGCTTCCAAAACATCCAGGTGAACAGATCACTGATCCACACACTGGAAGACTAGTCCAGCACTGCACCAGGTGTAGCAATAACTTACTGCTCTGTCCTAGGGCAGGGAAAACCACTGAAGCATCTCCCCATGCACTTTGCAAAGGGCTTTAAAGCAGAAGCTAATGCAGAAGGACAGACCCTCCCAACATGACCCAGCAGCAGTCTCTGTTGGATTTTAACCACGTTTGCTGTCTCTCAGGCCCTGAAGATTTTCCATTTCCAAGGGAATGGCCTTCAGGTGCCAAGCTCCCAGCTAGACCCGACGGTGTGACAGCACGCTGCATGCAGGTGCACTCCCCCAGCTGGTGGGAAAAGCAGAGGGAAAGGCTGCTGCCCATAAAGGAGATTTATCACCCCTGAAACAGAGTCCCTCTGAGCCAGCACAGCCTCCAGCACACTCCCAGCAGGCAGGGTCAGCTCTGCAGGCTGCAAGAAAGGCACTGCCTGTCCTAATGAGAAGGCAGCGGTGGTGGAAAGAGCCATCTCCACACCACAGTTAATAATTAGAGTTGACAGAAGGGATTTGTCTAGTTTTCTAAATATTTTGCAGGGAAGCTGAGAGTTCATCTCTGCAAACGCAGGGGATGAATTCCAAGCAGGAGGAAGAGCTTTGTGCTCACATTCAGCAGCAATCATGTCCTGTCAGTAGCTACAGGGAGTATGAGACATGCAGTGTCTGGATGATACACCAGGATACCAAACATCCCCTGTGAGCTCCATGTGCTCCTTCCCTTTCCTGTCCTTAAACATACCCTTATGACTGCTGATAAATTCTCTAACAGCACCGATATCATCCTCCCTCAATCTCAAAACACGTGTGGAGCTAAAAGTGTCCCTTCATCCCTGTCCAGATATGCCACTTGCTCCCCTATCCATGTAGGACATCACCTGGAGGTACCTTGTCTCTTTACTGGCAGTGCACACACTGGACCCATCAAACACAAGCTTCCCTTAGCTCTCAAAAACCTCCTTCTTTAGCCAGGACTACCAGCATGAATCTCTCATTTCTGCTGATTTTATTATAATGGCTTGTTTTCACGCTCAATTTGTCAAACATTGTGATTTTTCCTGAAAAAAACGTACAACTAACCTCGATCATGGTCCTGGAAATGCACCCAACTTGCCAAGACAAAGCATAAAGGCAAACACAGAAGCCTCCTCCCCATCTCAGCAGTCTCTTCAAGCTACACGCACCCCAGCAACATTTTATGCCAAAACAGTTCACTACCTTTGTGTCTAAAATTGTTCAGCCTGCTTAAATCCAGTCCCAAAACACCCTGCCCTGCTGCTGCTGCTGAAATTAATAAATGTTTTTACCTTTACATTCAGGGGGATGAAAAGTAAGCCCTAAGAAAGGCAGACAGTCACACTGCAGTCCATATTCACATAGGGAATACTGCAAGCAGGATTTAAAAGGACCTTCCATTTATCTTTGTACTGCCTGTGCTCCATCTGCATATAATTGCTCATGTCTACAGAGGCTGCAATGCTCGTCAAAGGCTGCATTCTTACCCACACTGGCTCTCCCTTTCAGCTGGCAGCAAATTCTCATTGCCTTACAATCTACGCACAGTCATTTAGCATTTAATAATTCAAATTGTAACACGATATTTGATGGAAAACAGTCATTATGGATTTATAACACAATGTAGGTAGCTGAAGTACACAGATTTCAGCATTTTGGGAAATGGGTGCTATTTTCAAACAGAGTTAATCCTATAACAAAACAAAAAAAATTCCATAATATCATCCATAATCTTTTCTTGCTGCATGTGTCTGTGGGGTTTGGTTGATTCCCTCCCCCTTCTTTTTAATGCTTAAACTACTGAGTTATAGCAGGACATTTTTCTACACTATGAAGCTTATTTACATACTGTAAATAACTGCGAATGCAATAAAATCGTGGTACAAATAACATGAAATAATGCCTCAATTTGCAGTTGTTTTACATCAGTATAGTTTACAGCAGTGTTTCCTGTAGACTTCAGAACAAACAAATAAATAAATAAAAAGACAAAGACTAAAACTTCTATTCCCCACACTCCAGTGTGGCTTCTGAACCACTCGCCAGCACTGAGGTTACTCACCACCTAAACAAGATTAAAAATCAGAGACCACTTATGGTCGATGCCTTCCAGTACCTGAAGGGAGTCTACAAGAAAGATGGAGAGGGACTATTAGTAAGGGCCTGGAGTGAAAGGATGAGGGGGAATGGCTTCAAACTGCAAGAGAGTAGGTGTAGATCAGATATTAAGAGGAAGCTCTTTATTGTGTGGTGAAACACTGGCACAGGGTGCCCAGAGAAGCTGTGGCTGCCCCATCCCTGGAAGTGTCCAAGGCCAGGCTGGACAGGGCTTGGAGCAACCTGGGCTAGTAGGAGATGTCCCTTCCACTTGGAACTAGGTGGGATTTAAGGTCCCTTCCAACCTATTCTGTGTATGACCCCAAATCCGAACCTGGACAGCACAGTACTGGGAGAAGACACTGACTGGGTTTCTATCCCACATCATGCACAGCCCAATGTCCCAAGAGCTACACACTGCAGAGAGTTTGGTGAGAGTGGGACTCCCCTTGCACCAGTGGATCTTTCCCCACATCCCAGACGCCATGTGCAATCTGGGACTGGTTTCTCCCTCTCTGTGTGCTCAGGTCCTCCAGCCATGCTGACACCTGCACCTCTAACGTGTCCATTTGGGTGCCAACTGCAGAGCACCAGGTGCTTCCAGCCCTGACCCACCTCTGGTTCTATCAGATTTTTTATAACGCTCCAGGTAAAAAAATCCTAGTGACTAATTCCTACCGTCCACTTTCTTAATTAATCTTAAATTGAGAAACCTTGGTGATAACTGCCCAAACTGCCTTATTTTTGTCATGTAGCCACCAGAAACCATCCACCTCCTGGGAGCAAAGTTGTCTTGTAAGCCTGGCTGACATCCAAACTGGCATGGACCCAAACATGACCTAATATTCCCCTCCAACAATCCACTGCAAATTTGAGTTCTTATCATCCATTCCCTTCCTATTTGGAAGCCTTAAGTTGGCTCCTAATTTAGTTTTCTCTGCCTGTTTTGGGTTTGTGATGAGTATACCCACTACCTACATGATCATCTATTGAAAAACAAACAAAAAACACACACACACACAAAAACCAAACCAAAAACCACCAACACAACAGAAAAGAACTCCTTTTTAACCTATTAGAAGAGTTTATGGGGATCATTTTGGGATATTGGCAGGGCTTGGCCAGGAGAGTCCACATGTAATGGCAAATCTCATAGTGCACCAACCCCAGAACCCAAACCAGTGTGTCCAGCTCGGGTACTCCCTGGAACAGACAGGTCAGCAGAAAGTTTTCTCTACATTCTCTTTTCTTCCTGGCACATCAAAGAGCCAGAACTGAGCCTTAATACGATGGAGTGTGATTTTCTCGTGCCTTTAAGCACACACTGAGATGTAAATAGTCATTTCCAAGAGCTTAAAACCCCAGGGACGCAGATAATAAGGAATTACTCTAACCAGATAGCACTGATGTCTAAAAATTAATTTCTATGCTAGCATCCCACCCCTCAAGTTTCAAACTTCAAAGCAGACCATCTTGTGAAAAAGACACACAAGTGTACAATGTTGATTCCCAGACTTGTCTCCATCTGCTCTGTTGGGACATCCAACCTGCCCAGTGGGAGCAGAGGCAGCCCACCACAGCCCATCCTACATGCCCCCTCAGACAAGAGGTGCTGCTGAACTCTCAGGCACTGCAGTGACCAAAATGAGGTTTATTACCACTACAGAGTTCCTTTTTTACCTCTGTCAGTATTTACAAATCAATTTTGCTTTCCAGAGGAGTGTTCTCCTCAAGACCTGCTTGAGCACCAAGCTCTCTGGCATCTTCAGAAACCACTGAAATGGGACAGTGGAGCCATAAAAATGCCAGAAGAGTCAGGAGCACAAGGACAGGAGGCTGGTTCCTCTAAGCAGCAAGGTCAAAGCTGATACTGATGCTCAAGGCCTCCTGGCTCATGGGGAGATGTTTCACCTTCATGGCTTCACACCACGAAGAACATTCCTCTTTGTCTGAATTCAGAGATGACACCCAAAAGGATGGCATCAAGTCTTCATGGTAAATGTTACCTCACAGAATCACAGAAAGCTTTGGGTTGAAAAGGACCTGAAAGGCCATCTAGTTCCATGGGCAGGGACATCTTCCACTAGCCCAGGTTGCTCCAAGCCCCATCCAACTTGGCCTTGGACACTTCCAGGAGTGGGGCATCCACCACTTCTCTGGACAACTTCCTTCCACTAATATTCCTCAGTAAAAGAAGAGCAGTTCTGGGGTTTCATGCACCATGAAATTGCAGGACCCTTTTTATTCTATATAACCATTTCATCCTATATAACTATGAAGAATAATCAAAACAACTGAATTTGAAGAAACCACCTTTAACAGAAGCACTTTGGGTTTACAGGACTATTGGTGTTATTTATGATAAATGATCCCATCATGGTCAGTCTTTCTTGTATCTAAGATCCTCTGAGATACCTACAAATGTGCCTAAGTAATCATCCCAGGCACTCAGAGACACCTTTTATCATTTATTTCCTGTCATTCTCTGACAGTAAAGTACTGAAAATAAATATTAGGTATCTGCATATGGATTTAGTGCCTACCTTCATAAGTGCTTACATTTGAAAACTTGTTGCATAATTACTTAATCCTTAATTAATTGTATATTCCTTAAAACAGAGAAGTTGAAAACTGGTTAATTTGTAGGAATTCAGTGAACATACATTAATAAATATCTATTAATTAGTGACATATTGGGAAAAAGCCTCCACACCAGATCCTCTCCCAAAGCCCACCGTGTTGTTCTATTGCCTGCTCCTTAACATTCACCGTTGAGTGGTAACTGGAAACTGTAAATTTGAGCCCCAAGTTCTCATATTTTATCTTATGTCATTTGCCAAACATTCCCTTATATTTTTTTTCCTGCAGCTCAGGATGTTCTTTGCCTTTCATTTCAATTAATGATGTCATAGTCAGTATATTCTCCCAACAAACTATTAAATTAACTGCCACGTTCTTCCTTCATTTGTTTTATTCACAGAAGGGAAGTTAAAAAATAACCCCATCAAACTGACGCACTTAACTCTTCATGATTTCAAATAAAAGCCAGAAAAATTATTGTAATGTTTCAGCAGTCTCACCAGTTAGCCAAAAAGCACACTGTAGATCTTAGTTATGTCATGTTTTATTCCTCAGCCTATGAAAATGCTGGAGAACGATGCATCTAGGATCAAAAAAAAAAAAAACCAAAACAAAACAAAACCCAAAATGAGAAGAAACGCCTCCACAAATAACCTTGTTCTTCCCCCTCCTTATAAAAACAAAGGCACAACACAAGGAAATAAAAAACGCCATATGAAGCTTTTATATCCAAGTCTGTAGAAGGAGCAGTTTCTCATCGGTAGCTCTCCCGGTTATAATCCCTGTCACGTCCCTTCCCTGCCGGCCGTGGGTCGCTGATTGACAGGGCTCTGTCTGCATTCCTGCCACGTGGGAAAGCAGGTCAAACCCTGCCCCAGAAAACAGGCCGGAGGAAATTTCCCCTCAAACCCCTCCATGTGAAATATTTACAGATACTTTTCTCATGATTGGACCACCAAGGACGGAAAACCGTCTACCAGGTGAGTCCAACTTTCCATCACCTCTTTTCCAGCTACTTTTTCTCCCTCTTCTGAGCAGCAGTTCCTACCTTTCCCCTTCATTCCCCTTTCCTGGTCCTCTGTTTCCCTGGGCTTCCTACAGTTTTCTCCCCAGAATCGCCAGGATCAAATTGGCCACTCAACATCATCCACTTTCCACCTCCCACTCTACCACCTTTTGTTCATTTGTTTAGAGGAAAACTTTGGGTTTAAGTTAAACAAACAAACAAACAAAAATATATATATATAATAATATAAAATAATTACAAAACAAATGCCAACAGTTAAACACACTCCCTGGAAGAAGCAATTACAAGGGGGTTGCTGCCATTAGCAACTCTGCTGCAAATCTGCACTTTCTAGGGCATTCTTTATTGATAGGGAGCTGCATCCATTAACCCCAAGGCTGAACTCAGCCTAAGGGATCTTTCTCTTCCTTCTCCTCAGGCCCCCATGTCTAGGAAGGAAAACCAATCATTATATGGAGATTAATCTGAAGAGCTGAATCCAGGAATTAAAGAAAGTTCAAGTTCAAAAAGTTCAAGGAGGGTTTGGACAACGCTCTCAGGCACATGGTGGGATTCTTGGGGTGTCCATGCAGGGCCAGGAACTGAACTCAGTTCAGTTTTGGTGAGTAGTTTGTGGTTCTGGTGAGCTCCTTTCAACTCAGAGCATTCTGTGATTCTATGAAATCTCAATTTCCAGTACCAGAGGTTGCAGGAAGTCATTTTAAAAATCACCCCTGAGGACTCCAGACAGAGACACAAACATGAACGTGCATTTTTAGGTGAACCTGGCTTGACCACTACAATACTGTGGGCAGGCAGTAGCAGAGGCTCTGGCCACAACACACTGCACACTCACCTTGCCCAGGGGAAATCCCACACATCACCAGGCTCATTTCAATTGCAACTCCTTTCAACATCTTATTTGTTTTAAGTAAAAGCACCTCTCAATCTATCACAGGTGCTTCATGGCCATACACTCATTAGTTGTCCTGCTTTAAAGGACATCACTCATGAGCTGGGCTTTTCTCTGCACTCTGAGAAATAGCAGGAAGGGCCGTGAATTACTCAGGCAGATTTACCCCACATCGTGATTGAGTTATGGGACAGGAGCAGAGAGTCAACCTCTCCTGCAGCCCACACAGAGGAATTTGTTGCAGTCCAGGAGTTGCCACCACTTTGGGTCATGCACAGTCACACTCACAGCAGGAGGGAGCACATTCCTCCAGAAGTCCCCTTGTAATGCAGAAGACAACCCTGGTGTCCCATGGCATCCAGCCACGTTCTCCATAAGCACCACCTCCATAAAGTGGCACTAAGGGAGGCTGTCACAACAGCTTCCACCGAACATCAGCAAATATTTTTCCCAGAGCTGGCAGATTAATTATGTATTAAAATATTTTTTAATTATGCCCCTTTCACAGCCCCACTGGTGGCAGAAGCGCCTCTGTCATCCTCTCGTGCCTGTAAGAGAAGTGCTGGGATCAGACAGACCTCTCAGGTCATTGAGTCCCATCATCTTCTATTGCAGACACACACATTATATAAACCATTTAATAAATGTGATCAATCCTGTCTGTAAAAACTCATTAGGTTAATGTGGTGCTATTTTTATTACAGCTCAGAGAACTTGCGTTCAGTGGTAATCACACAGTTTAGACACGAAACAGCTCTAAAATGAAAGAAGCCCGAGCTTGATGTCAACTGAAATCCACAGCCCCAAACCTCATCTTCTCAAAGTCAGGCTGACTTTTTGGTTCTGCAATTACACCCCCAACTTTTCTCAACAGTGACAGCAATTCCACACTCTCAGAGGGTTCAGATCCGCTCCTGATGAGGGATTTACTTCCACATCTCAGCTTGTTCTGCACTGACTCCCCAAAGCCTACAAATCTCAGATGGGAGACATTCCCACCACGTTCCCACTCCAGAACTCAAAACAAAAAAACATTGTCCCCACCCAGGTCAAGTACTGAGACTCTTGACTCCGTGTAACATGTTACATGAGAAAAATAGTTAAACAACAACTATAATCTTCCTCTTCTATAAGATTTATGGATAAACTGCAAGGAAGCTAATTTCAATCAATAAAGCACCCTTTGTGGCAAGGTGTCTTTAGGGGCTGGGTAAGTTCTTCAACACACTATGGACACTATGGGAATTTCACCTCTATCTAAACACTATAAAAGGAGTCATGCAGGTGGAGATGAGTTAAGAGCCTCAATAGAGAACACTAAATGAAGAAAATGGGGATTTATTTCTTTCCTTCCTGTGAGCACTTCATTTAATAAGCTGATGTATATGATAAGAAAAACTAGATAATTCAGACTCTATCCTGGTTTCCAGCAGCAGAAAACAAAGCATAGAATAGTTTTGGTTGTAAAGGACCTTTTAAAGCTCATCTAGTCCAAACCTCTCCTGGTTACAACGAGCAGGGTCTGGTTGTCCAGAGCCCTCTCCTAGAAAGCAGAAGACACTCTATGAACACCTGACAGGAAACCGGCAGAACTAGCATTTATCTGAACTTTTCCAACTTATTTTCAATAATAACTTCTGTTTTCATCAGCACAGACTTCTTGTGAGGCTGTTTCCATATTCTATTAACCTCTCTAAAAACCTCCCTGCTCAGCAGCCTGGCAACTGTCACACACATCAGGCAACCAGGAAAACAAAAGGCCACAGTTTAAGTAAAGTTGGTGCCGAGTCCTCATTAGTCAGGTGATGGCAGGACTTTATTAATGGCAGTAATTAGTAGGTAAAAAAGTTCAGTGGTGGCAGTAGAAAATTTCACCACTTGAATATTCATTGTTATCGACTCTTGCAGCTCCACGGTGCAAGTTATCTTATTAGCTCCCTTTGGGCCAACCTCTCGGGTCAGCTCTGCGAGCACTGGGGAAGGTGAAAGGCTGGAAATGTTACATTTCTTTCAGAAGTCACTGGAATTATGTGCTAAGACAAATGACCACCCCACCCCTCAATTCCCTGCCTGCCCTCCAGTGATCCCGGGCATCAGGGCGATCTGAGCATGGCTAACACGTGTTGCCCTTTACTTCGGCCTTTTCATTCCCAAACAACAGTAAAGCAGCAAGGAAGAGCAAGAGAAAAACAAAGCACTGGCTATAAAAGCAGCACCTAAATATACAGAGAAGAGAGGCCCATAAAGTCCTCTGCAATTGTCTAATTAATTAATATCATCAGAGAAACCTGCAAAGTTTTGCAGCAAAGGCCCTTTAAAGAGAGAGTGGCAAAATTTAAAAAAATAACCAAGGCAAAGTTCTCGGTAAATTCTGTCTCCATTTGTACCCACAAATGCAAAAACACCCCTTCAACTCTGAGACAGATCTAGGTTACCAGAGCAACCTGAATGCTTAAACTTGCTGAAGTCCAGGGGAAGCAGAGGCACAAGACGTGGTGAACAAGAACCCCTGAGCTGCACTCCCGTGGAACTCGCTTGTACCTCGGCCCAGCTATGGGAGACAAAGGCAGCTCAGAGACACTGTGGCTTAGCAAAATAATTTGGGCTTTAGTCAGACTGTGCAACAGAAGCAATTCTACCTGAAATCCTTTGCAGTCAGTACCTCAGCTGGCCCAGACCCTGATAGATGTCACACACGTGAGACCCACAACTTCCAACAGAGTCAATATACAGGCACTCCAGATACGTGCACCGAAAGTGAAATATCTGCTCTTACTCCACTTACCTTGGCCTTCTGGCCATGCATAACTTTTCATTTGAAGCACATTCTCACTGAAAAGCACACAACCCACACAAGTGAGGCCAAGGACAAAACCCACCAGTTGCAGCATAATGGTATTTATCTTCTCTACATTTTTTTTAAAGGGGAAAAAAAAAAAAAAAAAAAAGCCCCCAAATGTCTCAGCTGACACTAATTCTTCTATCAGCATGAAATCAGATGGATCCATGCCAAATTTTGTCAGCTGGAGGACCTTAAAATTAAATTCTACTGGCCCAAAGCATTTTTTGATGTAAGATCTGCAATTTTCAAAAGCCAACCAAGTCCTCTGTAGTCTTTTTTTTTTTTTTCCTCCTACCTAAAGGACCTGGGATAGTGCTTTGCTGTGTCCTGGTGGTGCTGTATATGATAACACAATAGCTGTTAAGTGCTGGAAGAGCTTTAGGCTGGAGGGGGAAAGTATAAACCTACAGAGTGTTTTATTGCTCGAAGTAAACGGTAGTCTTAGTGCAGCCCTTGTAAAGAGAGGCTGAGCAGATCTGACCTTTCTACAGTCCTGTAACTTTTACTAAGAACACTATCCCAAAGCCAGCCAGCAGGGCAGTAAAGCAAGGTGATGGATATACTGCTGCAGCAAAGCTGGTCAGCTCAGGAAGGATGGCAACGATTAGAAAAGGCCAGTGTAGGGCTGTTTCTAAATAGCTGCAGAAATGCAGCTCTTACAGAAGGTGTTGCTGTTTAAAAGAAAAAAAAAAAAAAGGCCTCCATAAAAAACAAGAAGGCATTGGGGTGAGATCATTCCGTTCCTGGAGTTGACATATTTCCACAAATTTAGCTGATTCTACGATTCACCCTTTAAAAGTGTCCGTATGTGTGAAAGGATTTAAGACAAAGCAACTCCATTTCCCATCCCATTAGCTGTCCTGCAATGCCTCTCTATTTGTTGTTCTGTTTGCAATAGATTTTCCCCTCCATGGTGAATAATCTGTTCTCATTTGTACCTCTGCCTGCACTTCTGCTGTATGTGGTCTGCAGTAATATCTTGGCTTTTTGCTGGAAGGCTGGTTTAAGTGAAATGGAAAAATGGGAGAGGTTGGAAATCCACGTGGTTCTAGCAAATGGAAAAAAGAGTTTTCCCACTGTCACCTGGGCTGGAAAAGCTCTGCTCCCTGCCTGGCATTAGGCATGCAGAGCACTGCCAGCCAGCAAAGCTCCCGAGACACCATCTGTGCACATAATAAAGAGCAGTGGGACTTTTGTAACATAAATGATTGAATTTGCTTTCTCCTTCCTTTGCAGCGGGAGTATGCCAGCTATTAAGTGCCATAAGAACTTGCCAGCTTACCTTTGAATATAAAATTTATCTTCTCTGATTCATGCCCTCTCCCACCTCTGCAAGTAAAGCCAGTGCTGCTGCAGGAAATGTTATTTGCTTTGGCAAAAGTGAGTTTACCTGCCTGTCACATCCACCTAAGCCAGGAATAAACTGTGAACTACAGAAAGCCTGAACTGCTTTTGGGACTTGCCTTATTCTTCCTTGATGTTGGGACAAACCTAAAGTGACTGTTGGGTTTTAACACTTCTCACAAACCCTTTAAGTTTCAGGACCAAATCCGAGATGGCTGATTGGCAGCACCATTCATCTTTGTCATGTTATGAGCTCCTGACCCTTGGTTTACTCCGGCACTTGTCTGTCACTTCTCCAATAAGAGGGGAACTGCAGATTTCCAACATTTGCCTGTATTCTTCCTCTGTAAGTAAATAAATTGTATTTGTCAGCCACATGCATCACCATCAGGACCAGAAGCACTGCCCAGTAAGTGACACTTACCAAGCCCTGTTTGGGATGAAAATGACAAATTTTCTGCAAGGTCAGAATTTTATATCTGGAGTGCCTACATCAGCCTAAAGGGGTTTGAAATAGCCTGAATGAGTTGAGTGCTTGAGAAAACAAGAGAAAACAAACAAAACCATCCCTGTGTCAAAAAGAAAACCAAACCAGGCAGTGATGCTTTTACTGGGAGCGGATGAGCATCTCATCTTCCAGGTGAGGACATGAAGTGCTAACAGGGAGCTTTTAAACATGACCCTGCAATTAAAGATGGTCTCAACAGGTATGTGCACAAGGCAAGAATACAAAACACTTTAATTGTGGCCTCTTCCTAACTGTGTTATGCTCGACTTTTTGCTCTCCTACTCCCTCAGCTGTGTTGTTCATGTGGTTATATAAACAAAACACAACCCAATTACGCCCAGACAAGTCTTTCAAATTTTATAGGGCTGTGGGATGTATGTAGTGGGAAAACTTAGCCTGTACAAATTGAACAACAAGCAGAGGCAGCGGGAGCAGCAGCAGCAACTGTGGGGCAGAGGCAGCCCTTGGCAGTGCCACACGTGGGAGCTCTGAGGTCTCACCAAGCCCAGGGCTGCAACCTCAGCAGGCATGGGGTGTGAGAAGGAAATAAATAACACAATAAATAACACAGCAAAGAACACAAAATATTCTATTGAATATGGAATCATAGAATTGTTTAGACTGGAAAAGGCCTTTAAGATCATCCAGTCATTAGAAATATAAAGCTGCAAAAATACGAAAATATGAAGGACAGGAACACATCCCAGAGCCTCTGAGTGGATGAGCCATTTGAATTGTGCTTAAGTGGGTCCATGGGAAGGGGAGTGGAGCTGCAGCATCACCTTTGCAGCAGCAACGCACGTGGCATCCTCACTCCTCCACCTCCAGGCCAGCGTGAGCTGACAGAAACGTGTTGGTGGAGGCAATAACCATAAGAAGTACAAGCATGTCATCAAAGGACCTTTGGGAGGACAACCCGCACTCCCAGAAAGAACTTAAATCCAATATCTTAATAACCAACGAGCCAATTCCTTATGAATAAGCAAACCCTGCACTAACAGAGGAGGCTTCTCATCCTGCAGTCCCCGAGGCTGGAGCTGGAGACGAGAGGACTCACTGCCAGCTGGGACCTTTCAGTGGCCGCCTGCGTGGCCACAGCAGCGTGGCACAGATGTGCCAAGGCTGCCCCAGGCTCCAGGCCTTGGCACGAGAGCTCAAAAGGCAGCACTGACGTGGCCAGGGGTTGTACAGCAACAGCAGGTTGTGCAGCTGGTGCTGTCCTCGGGTTGTGATAACTCATCTGAATTGTGAGCTCCTCTCTGCCTTTGGGAGAGGAAGGCAACGCAAAGCAATGACAGAGAGAGAAGGAAAATCAACCCAAATTTTTGGTGCTGCATGAACTTCTAAGTGGTTTGCCCTAAGGACACCTTAGGACGCTTCAGGCTGACACTGCAGTGAAGGACAGGACAACTGGTCTATCCCAAAGTCTAACGATTTCCTTCACCCCAGATCTGCACAGCAGGAATTTTCCAGCCTGGTCACTGAGCTGGAGACCATCCTCCAGGAGTACCAGGGTACCCATGGCTACGTTCAAAAATTAGGGGTAAAAAAACTGCAGTGTCTGCCTGCTCTGAAGTACTGACAAGGTCTCCAGCTCACAGAAGGAGCAAAGCCTTGAGTGGGCAGAGAGGACAAGGTGCACTTGAAACCTGCTCAGTTCTGTATGATCTGGGTACTGACGGGTGAGAAAACATTCACTTAGAGAACATAAGGAGGGACACGGGAGATCAGAGCTTCGTCTGGGATCCAAGGCAGTCTCACCAAGCCCTGCCCAACCAAATGCTGCTCTTGTTTCAAAGATTGTCCCTCCAGCCAAGACAAGCCTTTTTTCTGTGCTTGTCCCAAAAACTGCTGCACTGTGGTCATAACTGATATAAATGCCTCAGCCAGCCTACTTGCAGGACCATGGGGAAATACTCCCTTTTTCCTTCCGCTAGCAGAGCACCACTTCTTCCCTTCTCTGTCCCACAGTTTGGTAAATGCAGCTCTGCACAGGACCCAGTAGGCAGGCCTGATTATGCCGTCAATAAAGATTTAAATACACAGTGAAAGATTCCTAAAATGCAAACAAAAAAGGCTACTTTGGCTCCTGTTAAGCCTCTGGCCCTGTTAAGCCTCTATGAAGAGCATTAGAGCTCCTGTACATGGTGGCAAATGTACTTTCCTTGCAATGCCTCTGCTTGTGTCCCTTCTACCCTTCTGCCCACTACCAGTCTGGACTGACATTTTTTGTTCTTACTTCATTACTGCATCCCCAGAGAAGGAGGCAGGGGTGAGAGGAAAGGAAGAATGAGAATAGGGAAAAAATAATTACAACAGGATTTCATTGGCAAGCAGGAAAAAAAGGAAGTGTCCCTCTGGGTTTGATCAATAATGCAGCACTTGTTATCTTGATCTTCTTAATAAACCACAAGCAGCCCACATACATTTCTATCTGTGAATCAATGCTTCGCAATGTTTCTATCACAATACAGTTGGTACATGCAACCACACAAAAATAAAATTAAATGGGCTGGTTTATTGATTGTCCAAACAAGAACCCTTGTCGTTTGCATAGATTATCAGCAGAGAAGCGCTGCCTGCTTTGCTTCTCTTTAATTACTTCTGCTTTGTTTCAGCCTTTCCCTTCCCCGCCGGGGCCACACACACGACTAGGCAACCCCCATGTCATAGCAATGGCGAAATCCTCCCAGTTTAACCCCAAAGACATTTGCTAACCCTGCAACCAACAACTGCCTCCTTACCTGCGGAAGCACTTCTGGGCACTGCTTTTATTTAAGTCAGAGATGTCGGAGGTGTTGCCGCAATTCACAGGAGACAGAACTGCCCCAGAGTTCCTCGCCCGGGAGAAAGTTTAATTACACTGCTAATTATGGGGCTGAGTTCACCTCCTTTCAACCTCCTTTTTGTTGCTGCCTCGGAGCCTGCCTGCAAAGTTCACCCTTCCTGACCCGCTGCTGTGCAGGTTATGACCACCCACCCCAAACCGTGCCCCGGAGCACTAATTGCTGGGCTGGGGTCAGCGTGCAGAGTCCTCCCAGGCTGACCCAGAGAGCAGCTCTGTGAAGCTGTGCCGACCCTCACAGCAGCTGACCCGTGAATAAAATGCTCAAAGGCATCTTGTGTTCGGGTATTTTCAGTTCCCTGATGTGCCTGGTACAATGGCACGGATGCTGAAAGCAGCATCCTCGGAGAAGCTCCCCAGAGCCACCTGCTGCAGCCCTTGGTTAGGGGTAAGGACCACCCTCCCTACACACACACACACACACACGCACACACGCACGCGCACACACACACACGTACATGCACACACACACGTACACGCACACACACACGTACACGCACACACACGCACACACATGCACACACATGCACACACACGCACACACGCACACACGCACACGCACACACACGCAGTGCCAGGTTACCCTCACACGTCACCCACGGCGAACAAAGGAATGCTTTGATCACCTGAGATTGAATTCCAGGGTCTTTTCTTTTGCTCTTTCAATTTTCGGTAACACCTCGAGCCTTCAGTGAGGGAAATTTTCCTTCTGCAAAGGGAATTTAAGAATAAACCGAGACTATCCTTCAAGATTTGACCAATGAGGAAATTACTAATTTTCAGACTTTGAGGCTGTCTGATGAAAGCAACAAACACAGGAGCAACGTAAGAGCTCATTGTCTATCAGGGCAGATGCTGGGCATGATAATGTTTCCTGTGGGTCTGGTGGATCCATTCTGCAGCCTGCATCGATCCAATGAAGGTCCTAAAGTAATTCCCCACCTTTCTTAGGCATTTACCATAGTTATTACTAAGGTTTGAGAAGACAGCCCCGGAATGTATGTAGATGAGCCCCTCGTCCCACTGAGACAGCGCAAAATCCTTCAAGAAAAAATGTAATTAAGTTAGACTTGTGAATGATAATGAGTTTCTATTACACCCTGCTGAGAGTGGCAGCAACATCTGAAAACTATTTTTCGCTGTCTACAACCAAGCAATAGCTCTTTTATTAGAAACAGGGGTGGAGCTGATAGCCTGGACTGTTGCAGCTCCAAACTTCTGTAAAACCAAATCCCTGTCAAAGATGACGCTGTGGATTAAAGCTCTGGATCTGCATGTGTATAGAAGAGGCAGTGAACCTCAATTCAAGCCACTCCTGATTTTCTCAAGCTCTGTCATAACCTCCCTTTTCCTTTTTCTTTTCCACGTTGGACTCCTCGGTCCCTTTGCTGTTGGTCCCTGGGGAAAAGCCTGTGTCTCTTTTCCAGCCCTGCAGGACATCCTGCAGCAGGGAGGCAGGAGGTGGTTCGCTCAGTGCTGGAACAAGATGGTCTGGTTTGCTCTCTCAATTATTCCTTGATAATTCCTTGCACAGGATGCACCACCTTAATTCACCAAGCTTACACTTTCATGGGGACTCTCTGCAATAAGTCCAATAGCTCATTGCTCAGGTCTCTAGGGAGGTCAAGGACCATGAGAGAATATATAGGTATATATATGTACGTGTATTTATATATGTGTACACATACAGGTAACACTGTGGCTTCTTTCCCCCCCATGTGCATAATTTATATTCAACTACATTGCACCTCATCAGGTGCTGTTTGACCACTCACTGCTATGAGGTCTTCATACTCAGCCCTTGTTCACTTTGGGAGTTGGTTTTTTTTTTAAGAATGAAAAAGAGAAAACACAAAATATCAGCTGGTCGCTGAAATGCAGGAGAGGGCAGTTTTTTTGCACATAGAAATACAGTTTTATCTCAGACCCCAAATACACCAGGATGAAAACTACTTGTGAATGTTATCCAAGAGAGTTCATTGCCTTAATCCTGGATAATCCATATCTAATCCTTTTTATAATCTTACTCATCTACTTTCCTCAATAGTTTTCCACAGCATGGAGCTTTATTTTCATAAAAGGAGTATTTTCCTCTTCTAGTTTTGCAGTGAGTTTTACTATCATAGAGGTTTCCCTTCTGTAAGGGTTCTTCATCCAAACCAAAAATGTATTTTCTCTTTTTGATGCCATGCCTTGTAAATGACAGAAGAGTTGTTTTGTTTCCCAACAGGACTTGCAATTCAGGTTGTTAATAACTGTTGCCTTTTCTGGGTCTTTTGGACCCAGAAACAGTCACAGACCCCTGAAACCCACAAGCGTCAAAGACATTCCAAGCAGAGTAGATGTATATTTATTATTGAACAAAATACACTTTATCAGAAGAAAAGTAGCCCTCAGTAGCCTAGAATGATGCTAAACCAAATATTTCAGGGCCGGTCATGTTGTGGAATGACAAGAAATCCTGTATTCTAGATGGGACCATATGGGACAACAACCTGTTCCAGCTGCCTTTTCCAAGAACTAGTACAAAACAAGCATCCTGAAGACTTTCTAAGATGCTCAGACTTAGACTTGGTCTCTGCCAGGCAATCTGGACCGTCTGGCCAGCCTGCCAGGGAGCCCTTCTGCCAGTCAGGACCTTCAACAGCGAGGATGCTGCAGCCTGGGAGACTGCAGGAGGCAGGGAAGGGCAGAGCCAGGGGCAGAAAGCCAAGAGAAATCACATAAGTGGGACCTGAGAGGTTTAGTTTTCAGGTCACAGCACTCACTGGTGTAGGAGACGTGTTGATGTCTGGCTTAAGAATCTGCTTGAATTATCTCTATTGTGCTTAAGGAAACAAGACAGATGTGCATTTGCCTTTTTGTGTGCGTGTGTGAATGATTAAAAAAAGGCTACACAGAAAATGTAGCTGCTACATATCATTGCTTTCTCCTCCTGACAGAAACAAATCAGCCAGCCTTCAAACTTTTGTTAACCACTCGGGGTGAAGGGGACATAGCAGCTCCTTGTGAAGTAAATAATGTAACTCTAGTTCAAGGCAAGTACAACACACATAACACAAACCACAGTATTGAACTGGATAATCTATTCATGATCAAAGATCTGGAACCAGATCCACACTCTACAAGTAACATGACAAAAATGAGCTGCAAACCCTGTATCAGCACAGATAATAACTAAGAGCAATAAGCAAATTTGTCAGCAGGATGCAGATGGTGCTGATGAATTTTTTTCTTAGGGATCCTACAAATTTTAAGCCTTAGTAAACACTTCAGAAATCCTACCTTTCATTAAGCTGGAGCACCCTCACTTGAAATTCAAACCTCTGTGCCCAGCTCCTGATTTTATTATGAATTTCAGAAATAACTCCTTTCTCCCCTAACCCTGCATGCAATTTCCAAACCACAAATGTGGTTGGCACCAACCTGCACAGTGATGATGGCTTGTGCTAATGAAGAATCTGCTCCTCATGGTGGGTACTGGGGAGCAAGATGAGCCCCCCTTTCTCACCCACTGGTATCTCTCTGAAAATCCCTGAAGTGTTTTCAAGTTGCTGGTAATACAAGCAGTTCTAGATCTTAAATACAAGCAGATCCCTTCCAGCTGCTCCTTATCTAATTTCTGTTGTCATCTGACACTGTTCATTTAGAGTATATCAATCTAACTTGGGAATATTTGAAATATTAATTAGGCAACGGCCTGAGCTCATTAACACAGATGCACTGAGCAGGATGCATGCCTGTTTACAGGTATCCAAAACTGCTGTGCAGAACAAATAGATGGGAAAGGAGGTTGGGAAAGCCCTGTAATACCATCAGGTCCAACCATTAGCCCAGCACCTCCATGTTCACTACTAGACCTTGTCCCCAAGTGTCACATCTGCATCATTTTTTGAACACAAACAAGGGTGGTGAATCCACCACTCCCCTGGGCAGCCTGTTCCAGTGCCTGACCAGCCTTTCAGTAAAGAACTTTTGCCTAATATTGAAATTAATTTGAGTCCATCTGAACCTGGCTGTGCTCTGCACCCACACAGGTAAGCTCAGAGATGTTGTTAATATCCCCTCTAATGTGCTACGAGGCAAAGCAGCATCTCCTGCCTGCCCTACCCCTCTGAGGGGGTGAGGAAGGGTGCCAGGTCAGGGTGGGCTGCCCTGCTGGGTCCTTGCCCAGATTTCCAGTAGGTTTTACAGCCAATGCTGAGCTGTCCTATGATTAGCAGCATCCTTAAATCCTGCTCCCCCACCCAGCCCGCAGTCCCTGCTGGTGACCTTGCCCTCTCTTTTGTCTCACTCCTTAATGACAAGTCTAGATCATAGAAAATGTAGAAGAAAAGTACAGAGGGCTGTTCTCCACCTAAAAAATGTGGGGCAGTAAGGGCTGGTCCTTTCTGGGAGCACCCAAACACCTGACAGCACTTTACCCCACCCCAACTTTGTGCTGGGGTGGGGGCAGTTACCAGTAGCCACAGGCTTTTATCAATGGCCATTGATAATTATCAATATTATGACATAAATGAGAAAACAGGGGCTTGGCTTCTGCAAAGTACAGCTCATGTGGCAGCTTCTCTCTCATGCACCTCCTGCCTGCCTGTAGCTATGCCCCAACTGGGGTTTCCCTGATTTTGCTTTTTGGGGAGAGGCATCATGTTTTGGGGGGAGAAGATGAGCCCGAGAGACCGGACCCACTCTGCTGCACCCCACCTCTACAGCTCTGCTCAAATTCACACGAGTGGTGAGGTGCAGGATTCAGCCCCTCCTGCATCTTCCCTGATGAGGCAGAATTGAGGAGCCAGTCAATGAACACACACAAAATTGAACACACATGCACTAAAGCTGTCATCTAAATGCCTGGAAAATGGCCTAATTTCTGCATACTCTGACTGCCTATTGCTGAGATGCTGGAGGAAGATGGGCCAGCGATTGACAAAGTGAGACATTAACTCCATCAAGCAGATGGAGAATGGCATAATTATGAAAATAATAACAGTGATTGGCTGAGATACGACCAAAAAAATGTTACAGGAATTATTTACGTTTAGGGTTGTTGGAGCCTAATTTATTCTAGTGTTTGAACAGCAGTAAGAAACACAGCAATCACGGCTCCTGAAATGCTCATAATAGGTGGTATAGCCCAGAAAAATTGCTCGCAGCTAAAGGGGTTTAATTGCATCTCCTGATGAATGAAATTAACCTTTCCTTGGGGCTGATGTGCACGTGTCACCCAAGAGCGTTTCTCACAAGGCTCATGCAGTTAATGCCTTAAATGGGTTCACCATGGCCAGGAGTGAGACGAGCTTGGAGACACCAGGGTGTCACATCAGCCCAGTTAAGCTCTGGAGCAATTAAAGTCCCTCATCAACAAACAATTTGCAGGGAGATGGGGAAAGACTGATAAAGGAGATGGTTTTGAATGAATAGAAAACATATGGTGCAATTCTGTTTATGCTTCCATGTCTCAAGGGGGCAAACCCAGCCACATATTCGTAGTGGCCAGCCAGGAAACCTCTGACCTTCCTAAATAAAACATTCTCATCTAGGAAATTGAAATATGGCTGTGAAGATTGTCATGCTGCCAGGAACACTTACATTTTTCATACTTAACCCTAAGTCTTTTCACCTCTCTGAAGTTTCCCATCCATTTCCCTGCCACGTTTGCTGTTTGTCAAAGCCAGGTGGCCCCAGCTCACCCATCACGTTCCTGGGAGCAGCAGAGTTACCTGGGCTGGTGGCATCAGCTCAGGATGTGCAGACCTGCTCTCTCTCCTCCTCCTGGTAGGGCTTCCTCCTCACTAATTGCCGTGTCTTCTTCCCAGCCTCCTCGCCTGGATGAAGGATTTTTTGGGATTTAATCACACTTTTTTATGCACAGGACCCCTGCCTCTTTTGCTGCTCAAAACAGATGCTGCTTGGGGAACAGGAAAGTTATTCAGGGCTTTAATTCATTCTCATTCTATGGGGAACCTCTGCCTTATTTACTGCACCCCTCCAGCCTTCATGCTTGATTATTCCTTGTCTTTCCAGGGGTGTTCATCATTCTGCCTCACAAATGCTAATCAGTCTCTCTGCAGAAAACTTCCCTTGTCCTTGTTGTGTTTGGAGCAGTCAGGGCATGGGGACACCCGTGATACCCAGAGGAGACCAATTGCAGAGCTGGAAATCCACCAGGATGGTCCCCACCTCCCTGGCTGTTCCCCAGCAGAAGCAGCAGCCTCGTACCCCGCAGGGATGACCATCACTTTGTGCACTGGGTACCCCCTCGGCATGTGAGAGGGGCACGCAGCTTCGACAGGGATGGGCCCAGCATCACTGGCTCTGTTTTCCTATGCTTTGTCTCCCTTTGAACATAAATTGCTCATAAAGCAATTCCTTCACTGCTCAGTCTTGATTCCTTCCTTGGCACCATCCCCGTTCTTACTCTGGGCGGTGTCATGGGAAGGAGCAGCACAGAGTCAGTGACTACAGGATGAAGTGGACTAAAAGCTAAAATGGAGTGGTTCTGCTTTCCCTGAGTTTGCCTCCTCCCAGCCTCAGCTGCCTCCAACTCCTCAGCCAAAAGAAGCTTCATTTCCACCAAGGAACCAAAGTCCTATACTAAAAAGGAACATGAAATTTGAAAATGTGAGTCATCCCTGTGCTCCTCAGCGACCCCATATCTTTATGCTCACAGAATCTCTCAAAAAATTGCCCCCAGCCCCATCCTGAACCCCAGACATTGAACCCTGCCCTCTCCCCCTGCCTCCAGCCCAGAGAGAGAGGGGCTGTGCTCCTCCAAGGGTGGCTGAACGCAGATAAACCCTGAAATTTAATATTTCATGTCTTTCTCATGTGAAAGACTGAAATCCAGCGCTAGCTGCAAAACTTTCTGAAGCCAAGCATAAGCTGCTGGGGCCAGAGAAGCAACATCCCCTCTCAGCAGTGTGTGGATCACACAGCCAAGGCATGGGGAAGGGAGAAAAGGGTGGAAAAGTTAAAAGAAAACTTCTATAAACTGCTACAAAATGTTCTTTTACAAGGCCTCGACCATGCACAGAACACCAGCCTTGATAACCCACCTGCAGCACCTGATGGAGCCCTGGTGGCATCTGAACAGAGCCGAGCAGTGGCACAGCATTTCTGCTCCAGTTTAAGTCACACACGTAATGCAGCAGCACTGGGGGCTTTGTCAAAACCTCAGATTCTGCCCCCCAGATGCTTTGGAGGCAGTGCCAACAGGGGGGAGAAACTACAGCGAAGTTCCCCCTTAGGGACACGTCACAACCACAAAATAAAACCCACAGAGCCTCTGCTGTTGCTGCTCCATGAACAGCCACCCGTGGCTGTCCCAGTGCTGCCTCCCAGGGCACGGACTTCACTTCATCCAGGATCAAAGAGGAAATGTTCATTTTTGACTAAATCCTGCCTCAGTTAGGTTGTTGTGTTTTGTTCCATTTTATTTAAGGCAGGGAAAAAAATATTAATTACATGCTGCCAAGATCTTTGGAAAAAAATTCAATATTATCTTTTACCGCAAAGGAGAAATGAATTAAGGCTCCATTCCAAATCCAGCAGCAGTCCTGACTTTGACGTGCCGAGGAAAATAATAACTTTCAGCACATACTAATTGTCTTGTTAACATGGATTATGCAGCCAGCCAAATAAATGTCATTCACACTTTCATGAGGAAGAACATAAATCTAAAAATCAGAAATGCATAATATTTTTTTAATCTTTTCTTCCCATTCTGCATTCATAGCCTAAATATATTTACATTTTTAATCCATGCAAACAAAGCAAGACTCTGCTGGAGACTTTTGAAACCTCCCAGGGGTCCCAAGCTCAAGGTGATCAGATTTTTAAAATAACAAGCTTGGTTCCCATGTAGCCTTAAAAGCAGTTTATACTTTCTTGGCGCTGCAAAGTGGTTTTGAAATGAGGATAATTTACACTCAATTTAATTTACGCTAAGTCCCCTTCCCGTGCCAGCACAGCACGAACACGCACTGGGGCTGGCCTGGGCCGAGCATGCTGAATGTTCATTTCGTTCCTCTGCGGGGAGGGATGGGTCCAAAAATGGGGACCAAAGCCAAGACCCCGGGTTGGTGTCCCCAGGGGATGTGACTGCCTGACCCCACCAGGCTGGCACCTCCCTTGGCTTAACCCATCTCGCTCCCAGCAAAGCAATAACCACTTACACCCTCAGTGGTGGATTTCCTCTCTCAAAGCCCTCATCATACCGTCACCATCACCATCACCATCACCTAGTGCCAGCCATGGGGGAGAGGCAGAGGTGGAGATGTGCCCACAGAGCCCCCTCTGCCCAGCACACCAACAGCCAGACCCTCCTGGAAGGCAAAGCCACTGCTCAGCTGAAGGAGGGAACGGCCAGACAAGGAGATTTAGACTAACACAGAGCACAAATAAACTTCACTCATTAACTTTGCCCCTGCAGTTATCAAATGTCACCATCCATCTCTCCCACACAGATCAGCCCCGCAGCAGCAGCCCCACCGAGGGGGCCCGCACAGCACCCTGATTTCTGACCTCCCTGACACCAACTGGATTTCTCCACAGGAACTGCTCTTGGGGCTTTCTTTTCTTCTACAGCAGCCTGGCAAAGAGCACAGCCCTGGCACAGCCCTGGGCTAATGCCTGTGCTGAGGAGCCCCGGCTCCCTCCCACCAGCCTGTTCCTGGGCAGGGGATCCCTTCCCCAGCCCCGGCGCTGGCGCAGCTGCCCCCGGGTTCGCCGCTCATGATCCACCTTCTGGCTTGGGAATCTCTCCTCACGCTGCTCCTTATCACACCAGTCTGCTGGGATCACTTTAAGCACTGGTATCCCGTCTTTCCTGGTCTCTTCTGCTCCAGATGACCAGTGTCAGCAGTGACAGCACTCCCAGCACTCAGTGGGAGTGCTGGAGCTGTCACCACACCACTGACCTCTGCATCGCGGCGCTTCTCCCACTCCACACACACACCATTGCCGGGAGCCGAGTCCAAACCTGCCACACAAGACAACCTGAGCCCCAGAGTGGCTCTGAGCTTGTGCATCTCGCTGCTGCAGCACGCAGAGCTGCCCCCTCTGCGCTCAGGGATGAACGACCTCGGCAGGGCCCCGCGTCGGGATCGCTGAGCGCCAAAACCAGTGCCAAGGTGCTGTTCTCCTGCAGGGCAAGAACAAAGCTGGCTCAGAGGCCGGAGGCAAAGCCCCAGGCCAGAAGTGCCAGACATAGAATCACAGAATGGTTTAGGTTGGAAGGGACCTTAAAGATCATCTTGTTCCACTCCCCTGCCATGAGCACCTTCCATTAGACCAGGTTGCTCTAAGCTCCATCCAACTTGGCCTTGGACACTTCCAGAGATGGATGGATCCCTGTCTCTCTGCGGGACAGAGGCTGAGGGGTTATTTTTTGTGCTCAAAAGTAAATCCAGACCTGTTGTACGAAGCCCTGACACTTTAGCATCACCCAGCTGAGGAGCAGAGCTGGCAGAGCGGGAGGCAGCCTTGACAGAGCAACTCCAGCAAAGGCTTACGGACAGACACAATTAAAACCAGCACTGTAGTTTCAATTAACTGTTCTCCCCAGCAGCACAGGCTTGGAAGGGACTCTTAATAGATCTCTTCCACTGCAGTGCACAAACTCTATTGCCATTGCCTTGCCGATTATTGAAAGTTAGCAGAGTGCAGCAGCTCCCTCACACCACCTTCAATAGCAATTTGGGGATCTGTCTGCTATCAGCCAGCTGTTCTGAGGGTGGAGAGGCCAAGCAGGGTATGGACTGTCACCACCATCCAGACAGTTTATCCACCCAGGCCCCGGTTTGCTGCCTCTGGGGGATGTGCTGGCCCTGCTCCCACTGCCAACCCCACACATGGAGCAGCATCCCAGCCCCTGAGGGACAGCTGGACCACCCTGCACATGGAGCAGCATCCCAGCCCCTGAGGGATGGCTGGACCACCCTGCACATGGAGCAGCATCCCAGCCCTCACAGCCCCTGAGGAACAGCTGGACCACCCTGCACATGGAGCAGCATCCCAGCCCTCCCAGCACCTGGAGCAGGGAGCGCAGGGCAGATTAATTTAGCCAGGTGTGAAGGTCAGCACCTGCCTGTCCCGACATCAGG
>VWZG01007273.1:499485-527443 GCA_013396735.1 Grallaria varia
CAGCATGCCAGCCCCTGCCAGACAGTTTATCCACCCAGCCCCCGGTGCACCATCCCAGGCCCTGAGGCACGGCTGGACCACCCTGCCCACCCAGCACATGGAGCAGCCTCCCAGCCCCTGAGGGACAGCTGGACCACCCTGCACATGGAGCAGCATCCCAGCCCCTGAGGGATGGCTGGACCACCCCACACATGTGGAGCAGCATCCCAGCCCCTGAGGGACAGCTGGACCACCCTGCACATGGAGCAGCATCCCAGCCCCTGAGGGATGGCTGGACCACCCTGCACATGGAGCAGCATCCCAGCCCTCACAGCCCCTGAGGAACAGCTGGACCACCCTGCACATGGAGCAGCATCCCAGCCCTCCCAGCCCCTGGAGCAGGGAGCGCAGGGCAGATTAATTTAGCCAGGTGTGAAGGTCAGCACCTGCCTGTCCCGACATCAGGGAGCAATACTAAATGCAGCATCCACACTGTCAGTATGCAGAGGCCTTGGGAGAAATTTGGGCTTTAGCAGCCAGCAAAGCAAAGAGAAACAAGGACAGCAGAGTTGTGGCTGTGCTCCCCACCCCAAAACACTCTGTAAGAAGTACAGGGTTGTTTCTAATGGAAATTATTAACCTTTGGAACAACTGTCCTAGAGATGTCAGGGATTCTCTAATTCTACAGATTTGAATTCAAACCGGGCAGATTTTCTAAAAAACCTATTATAAAAATAGACAATACCACTCAAGTTTTTCATGAGAAATGGCAACTACCAACATCTATCTCATTTGCTTTTCCCCAGGCTTCTCTTTGACCACGGGAAAATGAGGAGGGCCATGACAGAGGCTCAGAAGAGTGAATCAAGATAAACAGAGATCATGTCTGGTCCTGGCACAGATTTTCTCTGTCCTTGTGTCTCCACTTCTGCACTTCTAAAAAAAGTGTTGGAGATACCCACCACCTTTCTACAAAGGTACCCCAGTGTTCTGGGACAGAAAGTATTATAGAACTGTGTGTTTTTAATTTTCCTCTAGAGCTGGCTACTTCCATTATTTCCCTCAAGTCCTATTGAACATGGCCTTTTTCCTTCTTGATTCTTCTTCCTATAAACATCCACTTTAATTTAGGTTACTTCCAATGATCCCCCAAGCCCCCAAGCATGGGACACCACGAACACCCAAACCACCAGTTCTCCCCTTTTGTTTTAGCTGAAAAAGAGTCTTATGCACTTGAGCCCCTTCATAGCCACGAGAACTACCAGGTCCTACTTTCTTATGGAAAGCACCCAAGCAGATATTTTTACACTCCCTAAGATGTGAATTCATGTTGTAGGTTTTCCCTCTGCTGAGCCCATGGAAGGGCCTGTCCTTCACCTGCCCAGCTATTTTTGCAGAGCTTTTCAGAGATCTATTGCCATTTGAAACTCTTGTCTGTCAAATTGCATTGAAAGTGGCCAATTCTTCAAACTTTAACAAGACTAGTCTGACAGGAGGCCTCACAGGCCTTTGGTATTCCCACAGCCCTTGTTCTCCCCAGCAAGGAAGAATAAAAACCCCAACAAAGCCAGCTCCCTCCTCCCAACCAGCCTGATGAGGATGGTGCCTCAGCCCCCAAGCCAGGATGGATGCCTCAGATTGTGGGGTAAAATTCAGGTGGAGGCTGAGACTGAAAACCAGCCCTCACGGGGCTGTACCCCAAAACTGGAGGGAGGCATAAGAGGCAGACAGGGCTTTGAGATGCTAAACCAGAGAAGCAGCTTTCCAGTTTGGTTCGTGATCTGACTTTATTTTCAGATAGCTGGTGGTCTGGGTGTAGCAGAAGGCAGCAGACACTGGTTTGGGGTAGTTACCCACAAAGCTGTGCCCAGGAGAGGAACAGATTTCTGAGGAATAAGTAGCCATGGCTGGATAATTGCTCCAAACATCTAATATTGACTCCAGGTATCCAGGCAAGGAAAAGTGCAAGTGAAAATAAGCATGAGTGTGTAAGGAGAGAGAAAAGTTGCCCTTTGGATAAAGGAAGCTGACATTAGGAGCAATCAAATGCAGTTAAATCACACCTGCCCTCTCTTACAATGCAGATTCACAGGCTTGCTGAGATGTTTTTGATGGGCTTTGGTTTCTTTCCTCTGAAAGCTCCACCTGTGGTTGGGGAAATTCCTACCCGAATCCCACTTTGCACTGTATAATTCAAGGTTTCCTCTTTCTGAGCAGGGTCAGCACCCCCTGGGCTGCCTGCAGCCCTCAGATCCCCACCAACACCCTGCTTCCCTTGCTTGTCTCTTATCTAAAAAATGATCATGAGTTTTCCTCCCCTCATGGTCTGGATCGCTCATTTTTCTCAAGGGCTTTCAAATATTGGACAACATAAGACAAAGATCTTGTCTATTTTTTTTTCTAGCTTGAAAGAAATAATTTCACCCTGATGGCCATAGTGAACATGCTGCAATAACAAGAAGCTTTTCTAGAAGGGTAAATTAGTGGTGGTACCAACTGGGAGCGATGCTGGTTTATAACATCAGATGCAATCTCTCAGCAACAGGGGGAAAATGCTTGCAGAAAAATGCTGTCATTGGCCACTGTGGTGGTGCATCCAATTACACCAGTTTCATTTCAGATCCAGGGGACACAGCTCAGAGGAGAAATCAACAGCCACAATAAACACGTGTGTGGCAGGGACCCAGCCAGCAGGAATTTGAGTTTGTGCATGCCCTATTCCTTAGGACGGGGCACAAAGTCTGTCCTATTTTTGTCAGCTCCTTTTTGGCTCCTTTAGAAATCTCCAGGCTTTTGATAGCCCAAGGAGATGCACACAAAGCAGGCGGGTTGAAGGGAGGGAGAAGGATCATTCATTCAGAAAACCGAGTCAGCACATCAAATCCTGTCTGGAGCCAAAGGAAATCTGACCTAAAGACTCTAAGTGTGTTCTGAATCCTACTGGGTCACTGGTCTTTGAATTTTTTAATTTTTTTTTTCCCCTGTATTAAACCAGCAAGGGTCTGTCTGGCAAGGAGCTGATGCAACACAGAGCCTGGGCATGCACTGGGCACCATCAGGAGACCAACTATCTCCATTATGAACTCCCTCATCGATTATTCCTCCTCTTCCTACTCCATTGCTCTCCCATCTGCCAATATAATTTATTATCTTTTCTAAATGTCATTCTCATTGATTTTTTCCAGACTTCTTCCCCTGTTCCAACCTCGCTGTCAGCATGGAGGAATTGGGTTTGTCTGGTGCGAGACTCCCTAACGTGACCGCAGAGCCACTGCTGTTGGTCACAGTGAGGTGACTGGCAAGGACCAGCCAGTGCCAGTCCCTGGGGATCCCCACGGGACTTGCTGTGCACACAGGTGACATCACCCTGGCGATGTCATCAGCGGCTGTTTCACGTCAGCAGGTACCTGCAGACTCTGATCCCTGTGTGAGCACACATAACCCATCCCTGGAAAGCAGCATTCTCCATGATGGGGTGCCCAAGCAGACCCAGCTCGCACCACACTGGCCAGTCTCTGGCTTGTGCAAACCAGATCTGAAGTGGTGCTGTGCAGTCCCACAACCCAAAAGGGATGGGTGCCCTTGGGGACATCAGCCTGTAACTTCTAAATAAGAGGGAGCTACAAGGAGGCTCTTCCAGCCCACCTGCCCTGTCAGTACCTCTCTGTGCCTTGCAGAGCTCCTGGGGAGCCTGAGATGGAGATTTTGATGTTGAATCCACCCCTGCTTTAGGAAGCCCTTGCTGCTGTAGGTACATAATGGAGTGATTTGCGGGGAAATGGTTGCATAATAATTCCTTTCCGTCAATTACTGATACACTTGCGAAAATATTCTTCCAGTATTCAGCCAGCATTACAGGTGACTGAAAATATAGACCAACTACATTATTTGCAGTGTTTTCCTGCCAGTCATCTACTAATGTATTCAGAGAATAATTCCCTTTTTACTAGGCCAGCTTTAAGTCAGATTTAGTGACTTGAAAACAACATTACCCTTATTGACTTCTACTATCAGAACCCCTTTCTTTAGTGGGGAGAGACATGCCAGACTTTCATGAATAGTAAGACTGATCATACTTTAAAATCACAACAATCATGGGGAGGGCAGTGCAGGGGCAGAGGCTGCAATTTCCATGGCCAGATGGGGCAGCAGGAAGGTCCAAGCCCTTTCCCCTTGCAGCTGACTTTTAGTCTGGATTTGAACTTCACTGCTAATAGACCAAAGTCGGGTTCTGATAACAACTCCCCTTCTCTCCCACCACTGGCTCAAACTACCCAGTTGTGCTTTCAGACACAAAGCAAACCCCTTTTAAAATCCTTTCCTTGGCTATGGCTAACTGAGTTCCTGATTCTGCATTTGCAGGGCTTTCCCTGCATTTAAAGTCATGCCTATATCTAAAAAATGCCTACAAACCCCAGCAGTTTGCAATCCCAGCCTGGCCCCAGCACCACTGGCTGACTGATCCCATCCCAGGGGTGCAGGCACTCAGCAAACACACACAGGGGCAAGACGAGAGCTCAGGTCTCCTCATTCATGACCACCAGCCCGTGCTCTGGCTATTTTTTATGTTTGTCCTATTTTCCTCCTTGATAAGCAAGACTATCTGGCTGTGTTCTCTGAAGGTAATACCTGCCTGCCCAGCAGTCAAAGCTGAGGTTCTGCTCAACGAGTCACAGCCACATCACATTTATCTGCCTCCAGCATGTGTATTTTTCTGTTTCCTGGGCATTGTGCCCTTCCTGGGCAATGCAGATTCAAATCAACACCCATACAGCGCTAAAAGAGTGAAACAAATTTACATTTGGTTCCTAACCAGTAGCATTTTCATTGGATTTCCTACCTCCTTATTGTAATTACCCTTCACACCATTTCAATCACTTCACATCCATCAATCTGCCCAGCCCCAGGTTTAACAACAGCAATACTCTGATGTGTGTGTTCCCAAACACGGCCTGTTATTGCAAGTTGCAGCAGGCATCAGTTATCTGACCCGTGATCAGTCTTCTTTGGTAACCTCCTCACCCAGGGATGACTCACTGTATGAATTTATCTCTGGGAGAAGCTCTCCTGTGGCAGGTAAAGCTCACACGTAAATTCTCATGTAGAAGGAGAGAATTCTCTGCTGTTAAATATGAGGGGCTGGCAAGAGGAGAAGTTGTGTCTCCAATTGTATCTCTGATTCCCAGTGTACACCTGCCCTGGCACTACCTCTGTACTCCTGAACCACAAACATTTTGATAGAGCCACATATTGGTAGGTAACTCGGCAGACCCACAGCCCTGTGAAGACCAAGGCAGGTCACTTTTATCCCAGCCTTCTCCAGGTAGTTCCAGATGCCAGATAGGGGTTAGGAAAACCTCTGCTTTGTCTCCTCCAAGATGCTGCAGTGTCTCAGATCTTCTGGGCTGCAGCATCTTTCTGCAGCAGATGCACAGCCAGGGCTGGCAGGGCTGTGTTCCTTCCAAGGAGGTACTTGGTGCTCTCAAGACAGGGAAGACAAACTTTCAGTATTGTTTAGATGAATCAAACCAATAGAAGTCTTACCTGGGATGGTTCCCTGGGAAATACGTGGAATGCAGAGGGTCTGATTCACACCTAAATCTCAACTTCATGGAAACCACCTTCATTCAGCACATTCCTGAGGATATGTGTGCCCACCACAGCCAAGGATGGTTCTGCTCCCTGATAGGAACAAAGTCTAAGCTGCACCTGGAGCTCCTCTGTTGTGTTTATTCCATCCTAGTTATGCCCAGCTATGAGTGCTGAGGAAAGGAACAGCTCAGATTAAGAGCCACACACCAGACTTACACACATCATTGCCCTCTGTGCCAGGACAATCACATTCACACTGTGTTATACTGCCCAAACTACACTGAAAGAAGTTCAGGCAGTGCCACCTCTTGTCACAGACACAGCCCTGGGACACCAGGATGCAGCCCAGGGGATTGCTGCTCTGCTTTGCCTTTCCAGGGACCTGCAGGCTTTGACAAGCACTCTATGCAGAGGTGCAAATCAAACTATCTGCATGTGGATGTCTCCCACTCCTTCTTCCAAGGCTGCAAATGACCCCAAACGCATCCCATGAGGAGCAGTCCCAAGAGGGAAGCTGTACCTGGGCACATCCCAGCACACGATGGCCAGGCCTGACCATGTATGGACCCAAGAGCATCCTACCACAAGAGTAGAGGTGACCAACCTACATCTCCTGGGCAACTGAGAGTAGATTTAGTTGGATATCAGAAAAAATTTCTTCCTTATGAGGGTGGGGAGATCCTGGCACAGAGCACCTGTGGCTGCCCCATCTCTGGAAATGTCCAAGGCCAGGTTGAACAGGTCCTGGAGCAACCTGGGCTAGTGGAAGGTGTCCCTGCCCATGGCAGGGAGTTTGGAAAAACAATCTTTAAAGTCCCTTCCAATTCCAACCAGTCTGGGATTCTATGATTCCTCAAGAGTGGCTTTCTTTGACGTGGTGCTGAACATCCTGCCAACCAGCACCTGCCACAGCTTTTCTGGGCAGGAAAGTTGGCCTTCACTCTGCCAAAACCAGCATTTCTCAAGCACTAGGAGAGAAATCAACTCATTTCACAATTTTAACAGCCTCAGGTCTTGGCCATGCCTGGACCCAGCAAAGTCCCTCCTCCTTCTCCTGCCACCAGTGTGTTCACCACTGACGTGGAGCAGATCTGGCTCTGCAGTAGCACAGCAACCTGCTGTTAGCAACGGGGCTTTGTACTGCATACAAGTAATGAGAAAACTGGGAATAGTCTGGGAGAAAAGAGATTATTAGATAATAAATTATCGATGCACCAAAACCTGCTCTGTACATACTTTTCCCCCTCTTACAGCTTCCCTAACGTCCTGGGAAAGTGACAATTACACAATTTAAGGAGGTTAAGTTTATTAAAATCCTTTTTTTATTGCTTTGCTTTTAATATATGGTCGAGGTAGTGCAGCTGATTAGAGGAAGGTCACAAAATAAAATATTTAATACTTATGGAAAGAGCAATTCATCCTCCCCTGTGCATGCAGCAGCAGAGGGGCAGGGGCTCCTGGTGGCAGCTCCTTGCAGAGGCTGCTCCACAGTGCACGTGAGAAAGCACTGCCCTGCTCTTCCATGTTGGATTTCTCCATGAGAAAGCAGGGCCCAACTCTTCCATGTTGCCTTTGCCTTTCATAGCCTATGCCAATGCCTTGGGGAATTATTCACACAGCAAAGTTCATTGATTTTTCTCCATTTCAAGCATTTAGGACACTCCCAAGTTGTTACACAACAGCTGTTGTGGTTTAACCCCAGCCACAGCTCAGCCCCAGCAGGAGCTCACTTGTTCTTCTGTCAGCAAGATGGGGGAGAGAATTGGGAGGGTGAGAGGGGAAAAGGCGAGATAAAGGCAGTTCAAAAGGGAAAGCAAAAGCTGTGCCCACAAGCAAAGCAAAGCAAGGAATTCATTCCCCACTCCCCATGGGCACGGGGGTGCTCAGCCATCCCCAGGACAGCAGGGACCCATCAGGTGTAACAGTGACTTGGGAAGACAAACAACATCACTCCAAACGTTATCCCTTCCTTCTTCTCCCCCCAGCTCTATGTGCTGAGCATGATGTCATATGCTCTGGGATGTCCCAGCAGAGTCCCTGCTCCAATTCCTCCTCAACAGCGCCTCATGGTGAGGAGCAGGAAGGACCTTGGCTCTGTGTCAGCCCTGCTCGGCAATAGCTAAAAAATCCCTATATTATCAACACCATTTCCAGCACAAACCCAAAACATGGCCCATACCAGCTACTGTGAAGAAAAGGAACTTTATCTCAGCCAAACCCAGCACAACAGCACACTCCCCTTCCACGGGTGCTCCTGAGACACAGGGAAAAGTCCAGCTTGTAAATCCTGGCAGGAGCAGGTCAGGTCACACAACGGGGCCAGGGAGTGGTATTGTCTTTCTTTTCTACCAGGAAAAAACCCAAATCCCCAATGTTTCATAGATGGCCCTGGTGTGCAGAGCCCAAGGATGAACCACATTTCCTGATGGCCCACCCAGCACCCTCCTTGTCCTGGGGCAGCCCTGGCTCCTCTCCCCTCTCTCCTTTCCCTCGCCACAAAACTTTACTCCGAATTAAATGCTCACCACGTGCAGTCTGACCAGGCTGAGAGGACAATTGCTGTTTATACAGAGCATAAGGCACCGAAGGACATTCCCTCTGGTTTAGTCTGGGATCTCATTAGGGATGAAGCACCACAGTGAACAGGATGTGACATGAGAGAACAGCAAAGTTCCTGTCAGGAGCAACTAAAGCCTCTAATTTGTTTTCTGAAAAACATCAATAAAATAATGACCAAAGGCAGGCCAAGCCAAACACTTGGTCTTTTCAAAAAACTTCATCAAAGTTTTTAAAAGGAGGTATTAGGGGGAATAAGTGGACCTGAGGTGAGGGAAGGGACAGAGAACAGCATGTGAGTAGGACTGACAGTGGTGCCCATGGCATGAGGGTACAGAAAGCTGCTCCACCACCAAGGGTCTCCCAGAGTGTGACACCAGGGGGCCAAATCCCCAGGTGATGTAGAATTGCTGAGACACTAAAAAAAAAGCCAAAGATTTTCAAAACCAAGGTGGACGCATGTGGGTAAAATTCACTTTGGCCAATCTGAACCAACGGATCCCAAGAGGTGCATTTTCCGCAGGTTACACTCACCCCTGGGCTCTGATTTCAGTATTACAGGTTGGAAAACATTCTTGTGTTCATCAGGAAAATCACCCTGGCACACGCTGACTCCCTTGGCTCTTCCAAGCGGGGATTTCCTCGGACAGTGCAAACCCAGGAGCTCCGCAGTGAAGATGGACAGTGAGCAATGTGTGCTTTTATGAGACGCGGAGTTCTTGCATGTCCAGGGGTAAGAGGCCAGTGCCCTACACAGGGGCACTGTCAAGCCATCTGGATTAATTTAATGAGAGTGGTTCCCAACACTCCTGTGTGGCAGACAGTGACACTTTCCCATATCCTGCTCACAGTGTGCTGTGAAGCAAAGAATAAAAAGTCTATGGATTGTTAACTACACTGCAGGTGAGAAATAACAGCCCTCAGAGCCATGTACAAGCACTGTCCAATTAGTCCTTATTAACAGTCTTATGAGCCAGGCTCATACTTATATTGCCCAAAGCCAAGAAAGAAAGTAAATTTAAAAACCCAGCAGCTAAGGGTTTGTTAGAAGCCAGGTCAAGACTCAGCCTAAAATCCAGGTAGGCACTCAGCCTTTCTCACGTGCAGCATCCAATGCCTTCAACCACAGCAGATGCCTGGATGGCCAGAAGCACAGCCAGCACTCCCCAGCTGGGCAAGTCATGCACAGAGTGATTTTTGGGAGGGCTTGAACTCTCCATTTTCAAACCTGGAGCCCTTTCCCTGGCACTGCTGTGCCCTGTGCCCGGGGAAAGGGCTGCAGCTGACCCTGTGTTGCTGGGAGCACTGGGGGATCAAGCAGTTGGAGGCAAAAGTGCTGCTGATTAACACAGCAAATGGGCGAGAGGAAATGAAGTTTCTTTGTTAGCGATGGAGCCTGCACAGCTCAGCTTGATAAAATCAGCAGGCTGGAGATGGATGATGCTGAGAATCATTTCTGAGCTACAAACGTAACACAATGACAGGAATTAATGGAGTCCTCGGACTTGAAACACCAGGGCATGTGTTTTAATTTAGAAGGACTGAAAGTAAAAAATCATCCCACTGTCACATCTCCAGGTCAGCGTTTGACTTACTTAACTTCAGCTTTGGGCACAGGTAAAGGAACTAAGCCACGCTCTGCTCAGCTGCAAAAGTTACACAGGACCTCATTTTTTTAAAAAGGGCCATTAAGAGTTGCTTTCGTGTCTGGAAGGGGCATAAAAAAAAAGTTATCTTCACTTAATAATCAGACTTAATCTCTTTAAGTTTTGTTGAAGTCACTTCCCCAGAGCCTTAGGCAAAAACCATCAGTCTTAAAAGCATTGAGAAGCTGTACTACGGTAGTTAGATAATTTATTATTCCATAACTCTCGGTCCTAATCTAATTAGGGATCATATCTAGGATTCGCTTCAGCATCTATTTATTTTTCTATTTTTACTTGCAAACACGCACAAAGAAATTAGATTGTAAGTGGGGAGATGGGGCATATACTGCATCATTCCTGCAGGGCTCCCAAATTTAAATGGAACTCCTCATTTAGTTATCAGAGACCAAGAAACAGCAGAAACAAGACCCAGATTAACAAGATTAACTTGCACAGTGTCAGAAATTACAGTAAAAACTTCCCACTAGTTACACAGAGGAAGAACCCAAAGGAAATGTGTCCAAACCCAAATTCGTCCTTCCCACCTCCAGCAACTCAGCCTTCCTTTTCCACGTCTGTGGTCTGCATTCCCAGCAGGTGACTGCAGTGGGTTTGACAGGTCATTTGCCCTGGCTGGTGGTGTGGGGACAGTGCTGTCCCCCAGGGCTGCAGGAATCCATCATCCCCCTGCCAAACTCCAGCTGGGGACTTCACAGCACTTGGAAAGAGCGCCTTGCTTGCTCCTCACCCTGAGGTGATCCTACAGACAGGACATGATTTATTTGTTTAAAATAACCAGAGGTACCTCGCGGAGCCTGTCAGGAACCTGAAATAAATACCTGAGGTACAATAAAGTGCAAATAGAAAAGGGGAAAAAAAAAAAGGAGGAATGTTATGGAATATATTAACATAGAATTGTTAGAGCAGCATGGATATAAACCAAGCCCCCTCCTTTGTTCCATAGAGAACCCACAAACACCTATTTTCTTCTTCTGCAAGCAGAAATACTGGCTTGTTTTGGAAAGATTTTGCAAAAATTTTGGAAACATCAGCTTTCTCTATGAAAAAGTCTAAGAGATTGAATTGGTATGTTTGCAAGACAAGAATTCCAACTTCTTCTGGCCTATATTTTCCCAAAGAAAAGTTTCAATATATTGTAAAAGTACTTTGTGACTGCCCCTGCACTCATGGGCTGGGGCGATAAGCGAATAAAAATCAATTGTACACATTTAGCACCAGCACAAGCTTCACTTAAAGGAAAGCAGAACTCCTTTTGTGGGCATGCTGTCCTGAGAGCCTTCTTACTCACTGCATTGACAGATTTTTAAGATAAAAAAAAAAAAAGGCACTTGGGGAAAGGCAACGTGTTCACTGTCCACCAGAGCACTCAGTGCCCTCCAGCATCGCTCTCCCCATCTCTGAAAGGAATTGCATTTTCCCTGGAGCTCTTGAAAGGGACTTTTAGAGGCCTTGGAAAAGGAAGACACTAAACTTTTGCCTTCGGTTTCCTTCCTCTCCTCTACCCACTCTGTCAGGAAAGGCAGGGTCATGAAAACCTGATTTTAACAATGAGTCCAGAGGAGACCACTGAGGTGAATAGAAGATTGGAGCACCTCTCCTGTGAGGAAAGGCTGAGAGAACTGGGATTGTTCCATTTGGAAAAGAAAAGGCTTTGGGGTGACCTAATTGTGGCCTTCCAGTACCTGAAGGGAATGGACAAGAAAGATGGAGAGGGACTATTTACAAGGGCTTGGAGTGACAGGACAAAGGGGGATGGCTCAAACTGAAAAAGAGTAGGTTTAGACTGGATATTAAGAAGAAATTCTTCCCTGTGAGGCCCTGGCACAGGTTGCCCAGAGAAGATGTGTTGCCCCATCCCTGGAAGTGTCCAAGGCCAGGTTGGACAGGGTTTGGACCAACCAGGTCTAGTGGAAGGTGCCCCTGCCCATGGCAGGGGGTGGAGCTGGATGGCCTTTAAGGCCCCTTCCAACCCAAACCATTCTGTGGTTCCAATTCTGCACCGTGCTGCTGGTGGGACCTTGGGAGCACGATGGCCAGACCAACACCCCTGGTTTCCTCCTCTAACACCCCACCTCGAGCTAGGAGAAACCAGGCTCAGGAAGGAGCTGGTGGCAGCACTTTCCAGAAAGGGGCAGGAAACTTGCACCTCCTTGGGCACTCATTGCAAACCCTGTCCGTGCCTCTGTTCCTACCACAGAGCCACAGGAAGGTCTGCTCCTGTCCAGAGTTTGCCTCTCTCCCCAAGAACTCGCCTTCCCTCGATCTCCACGGCGGAGGACACGTCCCATTTTCTATATTAACTATCAGCACGGTGCTGTCTACCTGAATAATCATGAAAAATGAAGCAGTAACTCATCTGCTCGTGTGCAAAGACCTTTGGCCTTCCTCCCTCTCGCTGCTGAATTCCAACCTGTGGAGGACGTGGGGCCAGCACAGCACCAGGCAGAGCAAGGACGCTGCTCATGGAGCGCTCTGCCCCACGCCACTCCAGAGCCCAGGAGTCTGGGTTATGGCAGCTGGGATCCTCCACCAAACTGTGCCCAAACTATTTACAAACTGGCATCAATTTCAGCCCAATTAGAAATGGGGAGCGGAAATCTCCAGGAAAGGTTGCCGGGTCTGTCTTCCAATCAACTCTGACTGCGTGCCGTGTTTATCTCTCAGTGGGCACTGCTATAAATGCACTCACAGCATCTTACACTTATCTTTTTAAAGGAATAGCTAAATCTGCACTTTTACAGCTCAGAAGCGTCATTCTTCATGAATGCATTTAGATATCTATTCATAACTATTGATACACAACTGTCCACTTAAATTAACCACGTGTTTAACTACTTTCCCCTGTGCAGACCTTGGAGGACAAGGAAATTAATAATGTTGAAACACAAGAAAAGGAAGTTGATTCAAAACCCCTGAAAGTCAGGAAAGTTCTTTCCTTTAAATATGAAAAATGAAGCTATCTTTTGTACATTTAAGGAAGGCAGGAGATTTTTGGAGCTGATATCCCCATAAATCAGAGAGTCACAGAATTGTTTGGGTTGAAAGGGACTTTAAAGCTTGTACCGTTCCAATCCCCCTTTCATGAGCAGGGACACCTTTCTCTAGCCCAGATTGCTCTGTCCAACCTGGCCTCGAACTCTCCAAAATTGCCAGTCCACACCTGCCCCCAAGAGAAGAAAACAGCAAAAGATCACTGAGTGCCCATCAAATGATGCCACAAGATTTCTTCAGCAAAGATAGACCCTGTAAATAGGATGGGCCCATGAAAGAGTAACAGGTTAAGGGGGAAGGAAAAAAAAAAAANGACTGAAACAATGAGAAATTGTCCAAAAATCTGCTGTGAGGGCTCAGCTGACTTATAACTAATCACTGCATTTCATTTTGCCATGGGAGTCACATTAATTATCACAAAATCAGAAAGGGCTTCATCCACCTCTCCTCTGAGTCATCAGGAAAAAAAAATTACAAGTTATTAGCTTCTATTTTCTTCACTGGCTCTCTTCAAAATCTCATAACAGCCAAAATCCAGATTGAAAAATATGACACATTCCAATTTCCCTTGATTTAATTTCCTCAAGCTGACTAATTTAATTGTAGTATTAGCCTGGTATCTTGAGTTCTGCTTTCTCACTCTCTTTCTGTTGCTGAAACCTGCTCCCCCAGTCTTGCTCCCTAAACTTAAATCTACACAGATGTTTCCAAATTTGTATTTGTTAGAGACTAATTATCCTCATTCCCCAACGGATCATTCCACAGGGATCAAATATGCTGTTTGTGATCAGAGATGTAACACACACACACACACATCACATGGCTGTCGAAAGGAAGCTGTGCAATTAGGTACCTCAAAAGGGACAAATTGTTTAAAGTGAGACAAATTAAAAGTGAAATCCGGATTTTATTTTATTTTTTTTTTTATGATTCCATGTGATTTGAATCAGGAAGATCTAGCTGGCTATAAAAAGCTACTGGAGCAAAATTAAAATTCAGCTTCACCACTGAGAATTCAAACATCAAGGTGAGCCAATATTTTAAATATCCACAGATTAAAGAGCTTTAAATGGATTTCAGACTTTATTTTCCCCCCTTTTTTATACTTTTGAGTTTGGAAATAATACTATTAAAAAATAGTGGCAGCAGTGAAACTATAACTCAAAATGAGGTCAAAAATAGGTGAGAGAGGTATTTTTTATTCTTTGTGGGTATCCATTCCTCTCTCACCGCTGTAAGTCAGCTGAATTCCTTTCATCAAGCCAAAGGCATCGGGATGGGACCTGCCCTGGGAATCTCAGCACACATCACCTCGTGCCCTGCTGCAGCCCCCTGTGCCCTCCACCTCCCAGCAGAGGCAACCCAGGCAAGTCCTTCCCTTTCCCTGACTTTCATGTCTCAATGCAAAAAGTTTTTGGGATGAATGTTGGAGGTGTGAGTAAGGCTTTTGAGCTGGAGGTGAGTCCTCCTGAGCGCCAAGCTCTTTACATGTGTATCTATTTCATATTTTGGGGCTTTACAGTAGACTTTCAAAGGGATCTGAAGTATCTCCAGAGATGCATGTGGGGGGGGGGGGAAACACCAAAACCATTTAGATACAGGATGCTCTCCTGATGGCAAGCAGTCACCCAAGATCCTGCAGCACAGACCAAAGGATTTAACCTCATCACACACATGGGCAGGGCGGTGAGGGAGGGTATAACCTGCCAATCTGCCTCCCAGCATTTCAGCATCCCCCACAGCCACATAACAAACGTGCTTGCTCAGCAAACTGCAGCTCTGCCCTGCAGTCCCCACTGCGGGCTCTGCCTGGAGCTGCCCTCACCCCATGCTGCTGCAGGGCATTCAGGACTTCTCCTCTCCCCAGGCAGGAGGAAACATTTATCTTGCTGTACAATAAAGCTTCACATCCTAACGGTGCTGCCACACGGGATCCAGATGAACTCCTCTGCTCCCAGGAATAGCCCTGGATTTGCCCATAGATGCCATCACCACCCCTCTATTCCCGATCCCCATGGGCGGTGTTGGCGAGGCACGGTTCTTTCTGCGTTGTCTTTTCTCCTCCAGACTGACCCTGCGTGCGTTCTCAAAGGAATCAGCAGCGTTATGGACGGTGTGTCTCCATGTCTCCCGATTGGAGGCCAGAGTGGACCCTTGCTGGCAGTCAATATGGCCAAGGCTGAGGTATTGTTTCAGAGCATCCTTGTGTCTCCTCTTTGGGGCTCCTCTCTTGCAGCAGCCAGTGGCAAGTTCACCATAGAGCACGATCTTAGGGAGGCGGTGATCCTCCATCCTGGAGACGTGCCCTGCCCAGCGCAGCTGCGTTCTCAGCAGCATGGCCTCAATACTGGTGCCTGCTGCCTGTTCAAGGACAGACACATATGGAGACTTTCTGCTGTGCTTTTTGCAACCGGCCTTGCCCATCTCGCATTGGCCTTTTTAGCCATCAATGTGCTTGCAGCAAACGTGGGGAGAGCCCTTCCCAAATCTTCGTTCGCGAAGCCTGGCCACGATTCCCGATCCCCCAGCACCATCATCCCAAAGCAGCAGTGTTTGGGTTTTCTTCTGGGCAAATTGCAGCCAGAGCCGGGGCTGAAGGGTCCCACTCACAGGAGATCCTTCTCGTGGCATCTCTCCCTGTGCCCCGCCTGGTGACACAGGAGAGGCACCGCCCTGTGCTCCCTGTGCCCTGCTGGGCACAAAGCAGCCCCACTCTGAGGAAGCCCCATGGCACCAACGCTATCAGTATGAATAGGAGAGGTCTGTCCATCAAAGGTGAAAGCAGAGAGGGATTGGTTTAAGATGCTGGCTGGAATACAAATGGAAAATTCTAGGCTATTTGCCCAATCCTGAACAGGACAGCATCACGCCAAGGAAATTAGGATTTTTTAGTTATTCCAATTGGCTTCTGACTAAGAACAAGCAGGAAATTACACATAATTATATTCATTATTATTTTGCTTACAGAACCAGCCAACACGCAAGCTTAGACTGAGCCCTGCAGAGACCTACCAGGGCCAGTTCCTAGACCCAGACCCTTCAAATCCTGCATAACTTAACCAGGGTGCACACCCAGCAGCTTGATGCTGGTTTTAGCAGTGACTCGAGAGACAAATGTTCATGCAGACATTCATCACTGTATCTCCATTTCCATGCAAGACCCACAACACCTCAGTACGTGCTGAGCCTGAAGAGCCAAAGGCACTTGCCCTGGCTGCAATCCCACCAGCAGCACGGCAGCTCTGCCAGATGCACACCGAGGTCTCAGCCACTGGATCACTACGGCTGACTCTGCCTTGGTGATATTTCAAAATAAACACTCTCCACGGCTGGGTTCAGGCTGAATGAAAAGTGAAGAGATGGAATATTTCATGCTGCAGAAATAAACCTTTCCTTCCCAACTCTTTCGCTCGTGGCAGGCTCTTTGTGTAAGACTGGCCACAGAGTGGTGGCAGTGTCAGGAGTAGAAATGCAAAAATCATTTTTTTTATTGTTATTTTCCTTCGTTAAATTAATAAATATCTTTTCAAATGGAAGATAATCTCATCAGCACTGTTTCTCTTTGGTTTTTGGCTCCTGATTTCCCCTCCCTCTGCCTTTTCTGTATTTTGAATTAAAATGTTATTTCAAACTAAAAATATCAAAACCTGTCATTCGAACCCCATCAATTTCCAAAATGCTGCCTTTTTTCCCTGCAAAGTTAAACTGTCAAATCAATACCAGCTCTGTGTGCTGCACATGCAGAAACATAAAATCTCTTCAAACAACCATTTTCCAACTTAAATCTTCAGAAAAAACCCACTCAGCCAAGGTCCAGACACACCCCATGGCAAAGGGGGCCAGACTGGGACAGGGACATTTTGGGGTCTGGTGTGTTTCTGCAAAGGATGAAAACTGCAAATGACAAAGAATTAGTCTGTGGTGCTCCTCTTTTTAGTCAGTCTTGTAGGAATACACAGATATGGTACTAATTCATTGCTGGATCATATAATTTATCATAAAATGGTTTGGGTTGGAAGGGACCTTAAAGCCCATCTCATTCCAACCCCTTGCCATGGACAGGGGCACCTCCCACCCAGTTACTCAGAGCACCAGCAAATCTCCTATATAGGGAGAAGACCACCAAATGGTTCATGGGAAGAGACATTTTCCAACACAATCCAATGTTTAGCACCAATGTAGGGGTCACTTGTGCATCTCAGTGGGAACAAGGACCTTTTGTTTGGTTGGTTTTTGTTTCCAAATCTCCTTCAGTTAAATCAAATGAGTTTCTTTGAAACTGAAGTTATTTGAAAAAGGTTCCTTTTTGTCAATTGCCAGAAAGAAATTATGATTGTCGCTCAAATTTTCCATTAAGAATTGAATTTCAGAATTGAGAAATTTTAGTTTCAATTCTGTTGTTCATCTTCAGTGTTTTTTTATTTTTTTCCATTTTACAACAAATCTATTGTAACTTATAACACATTACTGTGACTGACAAGATCTACCATGATGGAATGCATGAATCAAAACACTTCTGACTTATTTCTTAAAAAAATCATGGATAACAGATACCAAATACTTGTTCTCCAGAATAAAACATCTCCTGTTTGTTCCAATGAAGTGAGTTAAAGCAAGTTGACACATAGATCAAAGTGTTGCCTACTTGAAAACTGTCAAACCATTTCATCGCACACTAGATGGGAATCACTTTGAAACACAGGAAAAACCTGATGTTTCATTCAGCAAGCCAAATCCCAGCCGTCCTTAACAGAGGGAAGAAAAACATCAGTGTGATTTTTCTTAACTGGTTGTCATAGTACACCATTATCAGTTAAATCTGTTCCCCACGATTAACAAGGTGTCACAAAATGATGGTAAAACAACACAAAGATAAAAGTAAATTTAAAGTGTCATCACTCTAAAGTGAAAATTCTTCTGGTCTATTTTAAAGATGTGGAAAGTTAAGGTATTTGAGAACAACAGTACATTTCCTGCTCTGGTCCTGCCCACCAGGTGTTGTGGCTGGTGGGATAACTCAGGATACCCATCCCAGGCATCAGCTGCTGGGGCACAGCAGAGATGTTGAGGCACATAAGGGAATTTCTACCAATTCCAGCATAAAAATCTTCTCACCTGACCTGCCTTTGAAGTTTCAAAAAAATAATATACTGAATAAACTATGGAAAAGCATCCATAGGGATGCTGAAACACAGACAAGTCAAAACAATACAGGTTATGGAAATTGATTCAAAAGTCCAAGGACTATGTGAATAATTAGGGAATGCACATATGAATTATAATAAAAAACAGATCAATTTATATATTGTTGCAGAGCTTGTAAAGAACCTAAATAATAACCAAAACACCAAAAAAATTAAGTCAAACTAGTAGTAAGTTCATGAGCAGGAGAAGAGCTCCTCCACCATTCAGCAGAGCTGTTACCAGCTGTCATTGCAGAGTGTAACCCTTCCCAATAAAAGTGATGGATTCATTTCTGGAGATATTTCAATTGTTACTTGTAACAGGGAAGAATTCAGACTACAAGGGGGAAGCAACAGTCCGGAAGATATTTTATATAAATGACATGTTTTCAAATCAGCTGGGTCTGCTGAGATTCACTGCCAGGTACTTCCAAGTGGCAGAGGCAATCTGAGGGCTGTTAGCACTTATCTCTGAACACTCAGGAGCTGCGACGAGTCCCAGAAGAGCAGAGAGCAGCAAACATAGCGGGGAGTTACAGGCCAGTCAGCTTAACTTCAATTCCCAGAAAAAATACTGCAACAAATCATCAAACACACACTTCCTAAGCACTGAGAAGATAAGGAGGCAGCGAGGAACGGCCGACATGGATTTGCAGAGAACAAATATCAATGCAATCTCATACTTCCCTATGGCAGGGCAGCAGGACTCAGGGAGAGGCAGCCCCTGTTCTATGCAATGACCTCACCAAGGCCTTTGGCATTGTTTTACTTGACGTTGCTTTAAACAAGCCACAGAATTATGATCGGGTGACATTGTTATGGTGCACGAGGTGGAAAACACAACCAGAAAGCAGCTTCCAATGGTGTCATCACACGCTGGAGGAACATTTCTGTAGGCACTGGGTGAGGACTTGCCCTGGGCCATGACAATCACACACTGACCTGGGCAAAACAGGAGACAACATCAGCTGGGGCAGAGAGAGCAGCCAAGAGGAGACAAGGAGCACCTGGAACAGCCTTGGCAAATGGGAAATGCTCCACAGGGGAAGCAGGCTGTGGTTAATGAGGAAATGTGTAGTTATAATTAGGTAGCCAAAGACCATCCTGAGCCAAACTGGGGCCAACGGTGAGGAATTCAGGGCAGGGCAAGCCTGCTGGGACACTGCCATCTGGGAAAGATGAGGATGGATTGGGAAACCAAGAGACTGTGAGGAAAGACAAAGGAGCTGGGATTAAAAGAAAAGTTGTAGAGGTAAGTTAGGATACATCCTCACATTACAGCATTGCACCCTCAGAGAGGGAGACAGGCAGATCATCCTCTACACCTGCTACAGGTGAAGTGAGGATGAAGGTGTTGCAATTGCAGCAATGCAGTGAGGGTCAGCATCAAAAGAAACTGCAGAGTTTGAGGTGAGCAAAGCACCAGAACTGACCATCTGGAAAGCACAACAAACTCCATCACTGAGGTTCTGAGGAAAGGTCAGGCAGACAGGCGAGGAGGGTGATACAAGGTAAGATACTTCCTCCCAAGGGAGGTGCAAAGGCAGGCACTGATCTCTTCCCCCTGGTGACCAGCGACAGGACCCAAGGGAAGGGCATGAAAACGTGCCAAGGGAGGTTTAGGATGGATCTCAGGAAAAGGTCCTTCCCCCAGAGGGTGGTGGGCACTGACCAGGCTCCCCAGGGCAGTGGGCACAGCCCCAAGGCTGCCAGAGCTCCAGAAGCATTCGGACAACACTCTCAGGAACAGGGCGGGATTGTTGGAGTGTCTGTGCAGGGCCAGGAGTTGGACTTTGATGGTCCTCAGATGTCCCTTCCAACTCAGAATAGTCTATGATTCTGTGAAAATGCCCCACTCAGAGTGGGCAGGTGAAGCCAACCTAAAGCTCCTCCACCCTGCACCAGCTGCCTGCCCAGCAAGATGTGCACCATGTCAGAAGGAAGTTCCTCATCATATTTTATTATTCTTTATCAGATCTAATTATTTTTTGATGAACAGAAGAGTCTTTAAAGAAGCACCACACTCATCAGTATTAGTGACTCATGAAAACACTACGTCTGTGAGCAGGACGATTGATTCCCTGTGATGTGCTCTGCCCCTCAGACACATTCATCCTGATATCTAATGAAAACAGTACTAAATGGAAAGTAAAAGTAAAATACACTCCCATAACAGCCACAATAATCCAAGTCCATTTAAAAAGAAAAACAGCACACTGATATTTTCCACCACCACAACCAATCCCTCCCACAAAAAAGTCTTTGGGCCAATAACGAGGCACTTGTCATTTCGTGCAGAGCCAAAGCTGCCAACTTGCTCTTCACATTGATTTGTCTAAAGTATCACTTACAGATGATGCCCTCAGAGGAACAGAAGGGATCCTGATACCATGTAAGAGACAGGAGCACTTACACAGCTGGGTTAGAGGAGGGGCCAGGGCACAGATCACCCCTAGGTGGAAAATTGGAAGGAGCAGAGAAAGGGGAGGGAATTGGGATGCCCCAGTTCCCCTGGACAGCAGCAGAATCCATCCACACACACAAAGATGTGCAATTTTCCTAACGGCACAGCACTTTAAACCTCAGGATCTGAGGAATAAACCGATCACCCATTTGTGGGAGGCCAGGAATAAATTATCGTCGCAAGAAAATATTAATCAGCTGGCCAGGTACACTAAGTGCTGCATTCAGACTCAGCACCACCAGGAACAGCACTCCAAACTAAATGGAATTATTGTTCCCTTTTTTGACTACTCTCTCTGTACAATTCTACAAAGTACAGCTCCCAGCATGGAGCATTTTCCCTGTATTCTGGGACTTCTTGATGCATCTCCCCCTCACCCCAGACTCCACGCCCAACTCTATTTTCTTAAAATAAGATCTTCCCTAAGCCAGGACTCCCAGCGAGATGCTGGTAAAGCAATAAAAACCTATTCATTTCATGTCTTTAGTTCCAACAGAAAGACAGCAGTGGGGCACAGTCTGGAGCAGACACAAAAAATGGATCAATCTATTTTGGCCCTGTGTAGGGTGTGAAAAACACTGAGGTTTTGTCAAGCCTTTACCTTCTGCCGGTGCCCCCAGGAAGCTGCATCCCCCTGGGACGTGGGGGCCATGCCTTTATAGTGTATTGCCCAAGGTCCTGCAACAGCAGAACCCTCTTTGTTCATGACCCTGGGACAAGCAATCCTCTGAAAGCAAAATTTCAGCTGAGTAGCTGCTCATACTGAGCAAGAACTTGGGGTACCTCCAGACTTCCACCATCAGAATGCTGTATATGACCCAAGGTCTGATAGCAAGTTTGTGGGTCTGGCCCACACATCTACTTTCTCTTATTTATTTTATACTCATCTTCCCACCCCACCAGAGCTCCTCCGAGCTTTGCACTCAGTGAGTCGCTATTTCCAGGCACCTGCAGTGGATTTTTCTCTTCCCATGTTAAAACCACTCTGCTTTCTTCTCTCAGGAATCTCAACACCCCAGCCTGACCATCCCTCTGGGCTGACCAGGCTCCCACAGCAGAGACAGGGCTGCAAGTCTGGTTCTGGGAATGCAAACCAGGTGTAAAAATGCAGCCTGGAGGGCAAGGCAGGGAAGAATTCCAAGGGGCACTGGTGGAAATGGCTCCATGTGGAGCCAGGCAGAGAAGACCTGAGCCCAGAGAAGGGATTACTCATCTACTGAGGTTTATCTCCATTCCCCCACAGCTCAACCAAGCTCCTCTTATAATGATCGTCTAGAGCTTGTGGTGGGAAGAATTTAGACTCCTGTTGGCTGCATTGTATATGAATAATTTAATTATATGGGACAATATATCAGATATATTTAAAATAGTACAATCTTGCCATACTACTTACAGTATTTTAAAATTGATAGCCCCTGTTTTAAATACAAGGAACCTGAAATAGAGCTAACACCTACCATACTTTGCCATTACATCCATTTTTAATTATCAAGAATACCAGGCAACATTTGCAATATATTTAATAGGGTTTTATGTGTGTCACAGGTAGCTAAATTATTGATGTGCCACACATTTTATTAAGCATAGCATTTCATGAGAATCATAGTTTTAGGATATAATTCTTCTAGAGTTAAGTTGTTAAGGCCAGAGGAGGAGCCTCCAGAAGCAATTCCTGAAGAGGGAAGGAGGTTGGGCAGAGCAAGGTTAATTTTGCACAACACTTAGTGTTTTGGAAGGTAGGGATCAAAAGAATCCCATCTCCTTTTCTGTGGGAAGGAGAGGAGATGGGAGGATAAACAAGGGGGTTTTTTGCCCCTTGAATGCTGAAGAAAAGTCTCCAAAAGGGCTGTAGGTGCTTCTTCTAATTGAGGAACTATTCCTCAACTCCTCCTTGACTGAGGACCTTCTGCACCTGGAGCAGGTAAAGCTCCACACCCATAGGGCATTACAAAGCCTAACAACATCCCCTCTCGCCCTAAACATCTTTGGTCTCCCAGCCCTCCATCAACAGCAATCAGCACAACACCAAATTTAGGCTTGGGAAGCCAAGACACACAGACACCGATGGAGAAGCCTCAGAGGATGCAGGGAGTCAAAAGCAGCAGAAGAATCAACGAGGACATCCCAAAAGAACCACACAAGAAGTGCTACACCAGCTCTCCTCTCTTTCCCCCTTCAAGTTACACACCTACAGAAAAACTTCTGGCCAAACACAGCCTGAAGGTCACAAGGAAAGAGAAAGTCTGAAGCCAGGGAGAGATGATGCTCAAACCCAGCTGAATGGTCCCTTCCTGGTGACTCCAGGTCACTTTGGCACAAGACCCTTAAACAAAAGCCACAAGAGGCACAGAGGCCACTCTTCCACACTGGCTTTTCCCAGTTCTCTATTATTACTGAATGGATTCTCTCTGCTGGGCACAGTTTTTTTTCCTCCACACCTAAAGTTTGAACAAGCTGCCCTAAGGAATAATTTTGGAAGCAGCTGCAAAGTTTATTATCGGTGTGGGCAAGTTTTTATTCCTTGAATCACCATCTATCACACCCCATTTGATTATTTCTCACTGTTTGTCCTCAGAAGGGCTGGAAAGTTTTCTGTCCTGGAATGGAAGAAAATATGGAAGTCCCAGTTCTGGACACCAGGGGCCACAGCAGCTCCCTCAAGGTCCATTCTGCAGAGACGCACCAGGACTGATGGGGTCTGTGGTTTGTACTGATACTGGAGAGGTCTTAATTCCCTTCCGAGGAGGAATTGGTTAATTTACATAAAAGTGTTTCAAAATCAGCAAAAATCACTGGTCTCGATCCTATTTCTGTTTGTACCTTTGAGTGACTCTCGAGCAGAAATGTTCATTCTTACTGGTGGGAAACCATTAAAACATGAACTGCAATTAAATTTAGCCTTTACATTCAGTTCACTACCTTATCTGCATGCACTTAAATACAGATACCTGCATTCGTTCAGTCTGGTTTTTCCAATTTTTTGCCATGTTAAACAATGTTAAGTGATCACTTTACAATTTACAAAATGATAGTTAATTTTTCACTTGTGTCAAACTGTACTTGGACAACTGGAACTGAATGAAAATGCACAAATCAGCATTTCAAATAGCTTTCTACCCATTACAAGTTCTTCATGTGTGCTAGGTAATAAAAATATTTTTATTAAAACATGATTTGCATTTCAATCTGATTTACTACACAAAAGAAGAATTACATGAGGTCAATAAAATTGAATTGCTTGTTTTCAATAACCGGGGCCAAAACCTTGGAGATGTTAGAGCTAATTGAATAAAAATCAGATGCAAGAAGATAATATCTGAGGTTGCAGAAGAAAAACCACTTTCCTGAACTGCTGCTTTTTGGTTTTGTTCTCACCAAATTTGAATTAATTATTTTTCAGGCTTTGCTGCTGGATGAAACTCTTATAAATTTTTTTCTTTCTGCAGCTCCTGAAAACACTTCCTTTTAAAGTGGAGGCAGCCCTTCAGCAAGGTCACTGCAGGTGTTTATCCATTGCACATCCATCCTTTCAGTGGTTTGAAACATTAGAAAACTTCAGCAGTAAACAACTTGCTTTACCATTTTCATTTAAATACATTAAATTAAGATCCTAATATAGATGGTCAGAATTTCACACTTATTTTTCTAGTTTAAAAAAATCTGATTACATGCAAGTCATCCATTTTTATCTGCCACATCTCCTATAAAGATGCTTTTGCAGGCAGAACATAAATCAGAGCTCCCAGGAAAAGAAAATTAACACCCACAGCTGGATGAACAGTGAGTGTTCATCCGCCACATCAGCTGGGGCAGCCACAGGTGGGTCTATAAGTGCAAAAGCTTCTGAAACTTTACCATATGAGAGCTAAAAAACTCAGTTCCTCCCTCTGCAGATACAACATTGCCCTGCTCCCCACGCACCTTTTGTCTCCTGCATCCCACAGGATGAGAGGACTGTGGCTGAAACATCCAAGGCCAGGCTGGATGGAGCTCTGAGCAAGCTGGTCTGGTGGAAAGTGCCACTTCCCATGGCAGGAGGTTGGAACAAGACAGTCTTTAAGGTCTCTTCCAACCTAAAAATCATTCCGGGATTCTGCAGAGGTGGATGGATGCTGAGAACCCCCTTACTCCTCATCCAGCAGCCAGTTTGGATGTCAGTCCCTCTGTTGCACTTCGGAGGTGGAAAACCAGAGTCTGGTCTCTTGCCAGACTGTGGGTGGAGGTTGGAGAGGCTCCAGCTTCCTTGCAGCAGGACCACCCCAGGCTTGCCCATTGCTGGGTCCCTGTTTCTGGAGCACATAGCCCAGAGGCCACAAGCAGGGGAAGATGGCACGTGCCTGTACAGCTACAGATGCTCCCAGGGACACAATTCTGCGCTTCAAAAACTAAACAAAAGGAGCCATAGCACCTCTGAGGCATGAAAAGGAACAAGAGCTTTGATTTCTGCAAAATACCAAGACTTGTTGGTGCATTATTGCCTCTTGGACCAGGAAAAAAAAATTACAAATTGCTAACACTTTCTGCCAAATCCCAGGTTTTACTCCACAGATCTCCAGTCACCTGAGCCACTCTAGAAAACAATTTTCCAGAGTAGTGGAAACCAACAGAGGTGCCATTCAGACAGCAGACCCTGCTCTTCTCACAGCTTTTGTCATAAAATCCTACAATGGCTTGGGTTGGGAGAGACCCAAGAGACAATCTCATTCCATGCCATGGGCAGGGACACCTTCCACCAGCCCAGGTTGCTCCAAGCCCCATCCAACCTGGCCTTGGACACTTCCAGGGATGGGGCAGCCACAGCTTCTCTGGGCACCTGTGCCAGGGCCTGCCCACCCTCACAGGAGAGAATTTCTTCCTAATTACACCAATCTGTTTTTACCTTTAAGCAATAATGCAGAATACTACTTTCCTTTCTACCAGGTCATCATGACCTACCAGAAGAATGATCTGCACCCACATGAAGGTATTTCAGCTTCTACAAAAATTAGGAAACAAGTTCCACTGAAGGCAGAAGTCTTCCCTCAGACCTGGTTTCTTAAGTCACCAAAAGTCTGTGTGCAGCACTGGAGATGTGAAGGGTGACTTCAGGAATCAATGCTGATGTTGGGTCCAAAGAGAAAATGATAATGACAGGGCAGCAAATTGATTTGGACATGAGTAATTACTTAACTTATTAGTGTCCTTGTCTGTACCACCACCTAAAACAGAGATGACAGGGAGCTCAGGAGGAGCCTACAAGCAGGACAGCCACAGCATGTGCACATCCTGGGACCACCTGGAGCCTTCCAACTTCAATTTGTTGGTGATTCCATTTGTGCACATCCCTCCTTGCAAGTCCAACCCTGTACCCGAGCTGTGTGGAGCAGCGCAATTCCTTCCAAAGGCAAAACAAGATATGGTGGGGAGAGCATTAGAAATAGGAGATGCAGAACGGAGGGGACGGTTTTTGAGAGTCACGGTATGAGCAGGGAGATGCAGTGGGTGCAAAATGCACAGGTGAGAAAGAGCAGTCTCCCAGTCAGGTGTCTTTTTTTCTGTGATATTATATTTATAGTTCTGTCTTCTTCAAGCTGACCTCCAGCCCAAAAAGCTCAGCAGCCTCTGCAAAGCAGGATGTTAAGCGCTGCAGAGCTGCTTCTGTGTGAGCAACGAGGGCGGCATCGTCAGCAAAAAGAAGCTCCCGGACAAGGTGATTGAGGGTCTTGGTGTGGGCCTTCAGTCTCCTGAGGTTGAACAGGCTTCCATCAGTACGGTATCGGATGTAGATGCCATTGTCTTCATCAAGGTCTGCCGTGGCCCTTTGGAGCATCATACTGAAGAATATTGTGAACAGAGTTGGTGCGAGAACGCAACCTTGCTTTACGCCATTGGTTATTGGAAAGGGCTCGGAGAGTGCATCGCCATATCTGACTTGGCCACGCTGATCCTCATGCAGCAGGATGACCATTTTGAGGAACTTGGGGGGACATCCTAAACGTTCCAAGATCTGCCACAGGCCTTCCCTGCTCACAGTGTCAAAGGCTTTGGTGAGGTCNCCACTATTCTGCTCCTTGGACAGCCCCCCGAGGTGATGCACCACTGTCAATGTCACATAACCTGGGGACCAGTTTTGCCAAGGTATAAAAATTATTTAATGATGAGTTTAGTGTCCCTTTCCCTACAGTTTATTGAGCTTCTGGGCTGACACCAGCAAGAGGAATCCTTTGGGCTTTGCCCCTGGATAGGGAAAACCTCCAGTTTCACCAGCACAGCCTCTCACCAGAGACCAGCAGTGCTGAACTCCCCGGTGAAGGGCATATCCCTCTAACATCTGGGGACACCGAGGTGCTGCATCCCGGTGGCCACAACCCCAGAACACCACCAGTGGTGGCACAAAGCCAGCACCACCTCAAAGGGATGGTACACAGTGCAGGAAGGATGAGAGATCACCCAAATCCATCCACATACAGAGAAGAGAAACAACAGAAAAACAACTCAAAACACGGGATACATCTTCAAAACGTTGGCCAGGAGGCATTTAGTGGGAAATGTAGGCCAGCTCCCACATGAGGGGCATGCATTTTTCATGACCTTCCCTATCCTGGATTTTTCTAACCTTCAAACACATGTAAAGAGGGGGTTTCCCTTTCCCTCCTCCCGCAAGCTGCAGCTTGGCCCTGCTATAGACAAGAGCAGCTTGGGGAGGAGGGAGGGTAGAGAAGGATAGGACTCATCAAGGATTCCCCTGCTCTCTTAAAAGCCAAGCTTGATCCTAGAAAAAAAAATAGGAAGAATTTGAGTCCTCCTTAAGATGGAAAAAACAGAAATAACACACCCCATCAAGCAATAAAGTGCCACTTGGAAATGAAAAAAATGAACAACAGGAGGAAGAATTTGCCTTAAAATATGCTCTCTCATTTTAATCCATTGAACAGGGAACTCACCTCCTGTGCCAGCCTCAGAGACTGCCTGTCTTGGGCAGACAATGCAGGAAACAACAGTAAGTGGGTTGTTCCTGGTTGGTTGTGTTTCACCTCAATATTTACCACTCTCTTCTGTGCATGGGAGAACGTTCTCATCCCATGAGATGAGAAGAGAGATGTAGGAAACCTCAGGACAGAGAAATGAAAACAAGGAAACCCCCAGTCCTGGTGGAAGAACAGCAGAGTTCATTTTCTTACAGGGATTCCACCAAAGGAGTCAGCAAACTGACAACGTTCACATCAGCCTGGGAGCTCATCAGAGGAAGAGTCTCACTTCATACCCACTCTGCTCTGTCCACTCTGTGTTTCACAACTGCTGGCACCTCACAGGCTCTGCCCATGCTGTTTGGCACTCCCATCACTTGCTCAGCCTCAGGGACCATCAGCTGGAACCGGCAGCGGTCCCTTCCCCACAGCTGGAACCAGCAACAACCCCTTCCTTCCCCACAGCTGGAACCAGCAGCGGTCCCTTCCTTCCCCACAGCTGGAACCAGCAACAACCCCTTCCTTCCCCACAGCTGGAACCAGCAGCGGTCCCTTCCTTCCCCACAGCTGGAACCAGCA
>VWZG01007273.1:527565-560932 GCA_013396735.1 Grallaria varia
CAGCACTCCCTTCCCCACAGCTGGAACCAGCAGCACTCCCTTCCCCACAGCTGGAACCAGCAACAACCCCTTCCTGCCCCACAGCTGGAACCAGCAGCACTCCCCTCCTGCCCCACAGCTGGAACTGCAGAGCCACCACTGGTGGTCACCCAGCGCAGAGCAGAGCTCCAGGTCTCCTCCACCTGCCTCCCCAAAGCGAGGTGAGGGACTGAGGAAGGGGAACTCCACGGTGGGAATTCACCAGGGAGTTCAGCTCAGGTTCTCATCTTCAAAGAAAAACAGCAGCTCAGAGGAAAGCACATAAGCACGTGTAGGGGTTTTTCCCTCCCTTCAAAGACTAAATAATGGATGCTGAAGCGTTTTATCTTCTCAACTTGTCCACATCCACTGCCTTCAGAGCAGGGGCAGCATTCCCAGCTTTCCCACACCAACAGCACAAGTTTGATGCCTCAGTAGAGGATGAGCTGTCCCTGAGCTCCCACCCTGCTTCCTACCGCAGAAACAGCTGGCAGTCAGAGCACAAGCTCCATCTACAAATCTCACACACTGATATCTAGTCCATCTCATGCAAGTTGTACCAAGCCACAACTTGTGGATCCTTCCAGACCAAAGGATTCATCCTGAGGACATGCAGCTTAGAGTGCCCCTGCAAATGAGGCCAATTTTTGGAGAAAGCATTCATTAAAGGCAGCACTAGTCTTAAAGTTTGCAGAATAACTTGTCCCCATTTCTGGGCAGCACAGTGAGATGTCCCCTGCATCTGAGTGTCACATAAAGGCTGTAATTGCTGCTCCCCCAGGGACACCTCTCATTAGCCACCCTTATATCTGAACCCCTCCTGCATTTGAATTGCACCAGCACAGCAGCCCCCGGATATCTGAACATGAGACTTCTCCATGCAGGATCATTTCAGCAATCCTTCCCAGAGCTCAAACTCCCAGACTTATTTCCCCACTCCCCCACACACATGTGATGATGTGCATGAGCAGCAACTCACTCCTTTGGTGGAAACAGGTAGGTGTGTTTGCCTCCTCCACGTGTGGAAATCACCCTGCACACGTGCCCAAGAGCTGCAGCAGCTTTTTGGGTTCTGCTCCTGGCCCTGTTCACTGTGACAGGAATCAGAGGGTAAGGCAGCTCTCCCAGAACCTCTGCAGCACATAAAGGAAGACATTTCAATCACATCAGCTTGATACCCAAAGAAAAAGGATGATGTTTCAATGCCTGGCTGCCAGCTGGGGGCTAAAACCTCAACTTTGATGCTGAAGAGCCTTTGGCGTGGGGCTAAAACTGAGTTCTGGTTCCATCACATCTCATGGTTGGGGACAGCCTAGGTCCAGGTTGTCCCCATCCCCTCCTGCTTCCCACAGCTCAGCCCTTCCTCAGGGCTGGACACCAGCAAAAGGTGTCAGTCAGGTGGGATTTTATTTCTTTTGCGAGTTGTGGGGCTTGGTTTTTTGAAAAACCACAAAAACCAAGTGAGTGACAGGGAGTAGGTGATACAGAGAAGTTGAAATCCGTAATGCCAACAAATACTTGGTATCAGCCAATATGCTGAGTGACAGCAGCCCTGTCACAGGTCCTGACGTCTTAATTGCAGCTGCTCTGCGCCAGCAGCATTCAGACTTCTCTCAGCACGCCCAGGAGCTGCCAGGGAGGCTCCAAAGGAAATTTGCTGTGAAAAATCTGCAATAAATCCAGGACTTGAAGCCACTCCGGGGTCGCGACAGACACGGGAATAGCAGCCTTAGAAGATACAAAGCCGGAATACCAAGCCCCTGAGCACCCCGCTCAGAGAAGCTTTAACCAGGTTACAGGGCATTATGCAGGAAAAATATGCCTCTTATTTGCTGTATGAACAGATTGCAGTTGTGTTCATTACCCAGGCTTGCATCTCTGTTCAGCCGTGGCACATTAAATGCAAATAAAAGAGGAGTGAAGCTACATTTAACCCCACTGTAGGGAGCTTGCACTGACAAGGGGCTCGCAGAGGCATTTCCCAGGAAAGGAGCCAGAGTTTCCTCCCAGCCCTCCATGCAAATTGCTAAGTGCTCCTGCCTGGCTTTGCCTTTGTTTTTGCAGCTGGGAATAAGAGTCATGTGAATAACTACTTCCCACATTAGCAAACACACCACAGAGCCAGTGTTGTCCACTGTTTGTTATTTTCTCTTATTTACGGCTGACAAATTAAACAAGGGACGTGGAATATTAGCTATTAGCACTAGCCCTTTCCAACACACTGAACAACGCTGGTTTGCACCATTTCCAGAAGCAGAGAAACATGAGATTTTTAAGAACTGACACCCTGACAGGCAGCAGAACAACACCCAGAAGCAGGAAGGTCCATGGTGCAGCAGACCTGGAGGAAGAGGGTCCAAAACCTTGGTGAATCTCTGCCACAATGACTAAAACATTTATGAAGTGGTGTCAGGGCATCCACAGCAAGCAATTGTGAATCCAGGGGTCCTCAGCACCTTTAACAGCAGGGCAAAAAGTTGGTCAATCTGAGGCACTTCTGGCCTTTGCTGCTCTCCATCCCAGGTCTCATTAAGGTTGGGAAGTGTCGTGGGCTGGTAATGGAGGTAGAAGCTGGACACCAAAGATGTTCCTGGCATGATGGCCATGGAGAGCTTTGCTGCCCATGCAGGAGAGCATCCTGCATTAATGGCTTCAAACTCAAACAGAGTGGATTTAGAATAGATCTAAGGAAGAAATTCTTCCCTGTGAGGGTGGTGAGGCCCTGGCACAGGTTGCCCAGAGAAGCTGCAGGTGCCCCATCCCTAGAAGTGTCCAAGGCCAGGTTGGACAGGGCTTGGACCAGCCTGGGCTGGTGGAAGGTGTCTCTGCCTGTGGCAGGAGGTAGAAGTGAATGGTCTTTAAGGCCCCTCCCAACCCATTCTTTGATTCCATGATCCTCTGTTCCACAGAGCTCATGGGGTAGCACCAGCTCTCACCAACTAACACATCACCCCCTCAGCTGCTCCAATGCTTACAAGTCCAGCAGGATTTGAAAACAGAACAGAAAAATACTTGCAAATGCATCTACACCTTTTGTCTGTAGTTTGTGCTCGCTCAGTCCTGCAGCTGTTTTTAATTATAAACTCCCTCCAATCTCCGAGACACTTCTGCACTGCTCAGTGCCACAATTCCCCAGCCCGTGCCTTGCTGTGGAGCAGCAGCAACTGGCCCTGGAGCAGATCTGCCTGGCCAGACACCCACCAGCCCCCCCCCTCCATGCTGCTCGGGCTCCTTTTAAATGTGATTATTCAAAGGAAACTTTGGCTTTGCAACAAACCTCACTGAGGCAGTAAGGGGATCCAGCAACAGAGGCAAAGGGCGCACATTATTCCTTGTTATTTCATTTGTAGTTCAAGGATATGTGTATTTGTCAGAAGCCTTTTCCCCCCTGCCCTCTTCTCCTGCCAGCTCTTTTATCGCCAGCCCAGAACCCCTCGCACTGACACAAAGCTGATCTGAGTCAGGAAACCATACCCAAGGCCAGCAGGCTTGGAGGGTTCAAAGCCACCCCGGCAGCTGGCACCTCCCCATGCACCAGAGAAGATGCCACACTTCCCCACCACCCTGCTCTCCTCCACATCCCCGGGAAATGGGAAAAGAAAACCTCCCAGAGTTTGCTGCCAGGGCACCCAGCCCAGGAACAAACCTGCTCAGCCACAGGGACAGGGTGGCTGAAACCCCAATGTGCCTCCCAAGGGCTCTGCCTGAGACTAAAGAGAGATGTTGAAATGAAAACATTCAATACCCAGATTTTTAAATTCAGGAGCACTCTCCACTTTTGGACTTCAGCGTCTCAGCCCTGAGAAAATAAGAATACTGCAGTGCTCCATAATTATTTTTTTATCTTAATTTCCCAGATTATTATAGAATCAGGAAGATTTGCTTTCAAATGCTAATTTAATTTTTTTTTTTTTAAAGTACAATCCTCTGAGCTGGCTGGCTCTGACTATTTGAAGATTGTGTTTTAAAATTAAACTTCCCTTCCTAGAAATTTCAATAGTTACAGTATTTCCATGGCTTAGGTGAGCCAAGAACAAAGATCACCTCAAAGACCTGTAGGGAACCAGCTGAGCTGGGTTTTGCTTTATGCACCCAAAGAGGCAAGAAACAGCCTGGAACTAAGCTCAGGAAAAATGGAAAGCAGGATGGTGTGTCTGGCAGTGCTAAAAAATGCAAAGACACCAGGAGGGCATCTCCTGCATAACTCATCTGCCTTCGAGCATCAGCTCAGCAGTAGGGCCAGAAGTAAAGCCAGAACACTGAAGCAGCCAAAAAAAAATAAAATAAAAAAGCAAGTTGGGCAAAAAAGGGAAAAGATTTGAGTAGTCTCAAGTACCCCAGCTATTTACTCTTTTTTTGTCCCCCCAATAACAAAGGGAGTTGGAAGGTGACCAAGATCCTCACGGCAGCACTCTCAGCACACACAATTCACGCAACCAGCAACATGCTGAGGTTTAAATTCTCCCCCAGGCTGATTAAACCCTTGCAGAGGCACCTTGAGGTTCTGGGGTACCATCTGCTTTACCCAAAGAACCATGGCGGAAAACTAAAACTGCACAAACTGCTCCAGATGGAGGGTGGTCCATGGGCAGGAGCTGAGCCCTGGCTATGGGGAACTGGGCTCAGCTTTGCTACAGATTGTCTGGGCAAACCTCACCAAACGATTTCATTTTTCTTTACCCCGTGCACTGTTTGTAAAAGGTAGATAATTACACTTGCCGACCTACTGTGGTTTTTTGTGAGCACGAAGACACAAAAAACAGTGAGGAAAGGACACATTTGGGCATTCAGAGATGATCTGAGAGCCACAGACCCTACTAAGGAGCTTCAAAAAAAGCCAAGCTGTGCTGAGATCTCTCCTCAGCAGCAGACTGGGTTCAGCAGAGATCAACCCCAACTCCCAGACAAACATCCCGGGATGTTGTTCCCTGCAATTAGGAAATTCTGAGAGCTTTTGCCAGCGAGCTTCCAAAAAAATCAAGTGTTTAGAGTAGCTTTGATGTCGCTTATGCAAAGACACACAAACAGCTTGGAGAACAAGTTGGATAAAGCCCATAAGCCAACATTTCTCCCCTTTTGCTGGTGAGCCTCTTCAGAAAATGAGCTCAAAAAGCCTCATATCCACTTGCCCTTCACACACTGCCCCCCAGGTACATTTTACTGCCCAGGAAAGTACAGCACGTCCTTTTCTGCTACGTTTGCAGTCAGTGGACGCCCAGGATAAACAAGCACCATTTTATTTATGGTTTTTAATACTGCCCAGTAATTGCAAGGAGCTGGGTGGTACTGCAGGGTATTCCCACATCACATCTTTCTTTTCCTGCAGGGACTGGCGGAGCTTTTTCCTCCCCACAAGCCTGACACCCCTCGGGCTGCAGCAGGAGCCTCTTCCACCAGCAGCGTCAATCAACTGGTGGTGGTCTGTCCCCATTTGCAGTGGGATGAGCACCAGATGGGGGCTTGGGGGTTCCCATACATTGTGCACCCCTTCTTGCTGCCAGGCAGAGCAAGGGGAAGGCATTTATTACCTGTGCACATCCCACAGGTAAAAGCAAATGTGGATCCTAGTGCTGAAAACTTGGCATAACACGCCAGCATTGTGCTGCCTGGCAGGGGAAAGAAGAAATAATTGATATTTAAAAATAAATAAGTTCTCTGCTGCTGTTGTTTCAGTAGAAATCCACTGTACAGAACCCATAATTACAAGTATGGGGCCACCATAAGTCAACCTATTTCCTTTTTCCCTGTTTCCCAGTGGAGCTGTAAGGGGAAGGCACATTTCTGTAATTCAGTGACATTTGCCCCATTACATAAAATAAAACACATGTGCACACACCCCCTCACTTTACAGAGCCCTGCGTGGAGCCCAAAGCCAGCACTCCAGTCAATTCACAGATCAGGGATCACTCCTAATGGAGGCAGCATGACAGAATTCATTTAATATTCTCCTTGGACTCAAAATAATAATATTGTCAACTAAATAAAAGGCAAGCATTCATTTGTATGTAAAACAGTTTGGTATATCAGGTCTATTTATGTCTGCTCTGCCTTCCAGCTACAAAGATTTATGACTGAACACCCAAGGGACCTTTATATATCTATCTAAATTCATGCATTTTTTTCATTAACCTGTGTACTGGCATCTTGTACAACTTGGCATAAAACAATAATATAGATTTTTTTTTTTCCCTTATATTTAGGCAAAGGAAGGAAAAGTTCCTACCAAAAATAGATATAATAAAACTCTCCGGGCTGGTTTGTCATACACATAGATCTGTATTTAAAATGTACATAGATGTGCATGCAAGTGCATAGGGACACAATTAGGGACATGTGTCTATAGACGCACGGGGTGGGGGGTTTTGCTCCTTCCTTGGCCTGTTCTTTTCCTTCTCCCATTTCAATTCTCCCCAAGTCTTCCCACCTCCTTGCAATGCCAGACTTGTTCCTCTTTCAGTATCTCCCTGGTGACGCGACAGAAACAGCTGCAATAAATTACTCAGTGTGCTTTTTTTTTTTTCATTAAATATATTATAAAAAGTGAAAGTTTGAAAGACAGAAGTGTATTTGTATAGAGGGAGAACAACCACCTTTATAACCCCTGGAAAATTACTGCTGGATGAAAGAGGTGGAAATCTGAAGGATATGGAACAAAACTGAGCTGCTGCTCAGACTAACAAAAAGTTTCTTAGCTCAGTCATTTGGGATGTTTTTTTCTAAATCTTTTGGTTAGGCCAACTATATTCTTTGTTTATGATTTCAAGCTTAGCAAAGGTGTGCCAAAGAGACTCCACCTCTGACATCCTTGGAAACTGGCTGAGCCCTGAGGAGGGGAACGGGCCCCAAGCCTATTTTGTATTTTGGTGATGGGAAGGGCAAACATCCCAGATGCAGGAGGGGCTGAGCTGGCTGCTGGAGCCACCAGGAATTCTAGAAGGGAGTGGGATATCCTTTCAGGATGGGAGCAGACATAGTCCCAGCCTCATCCCACAGGAATCCTGGGATGGGAGCACTCAAGGGGCTGAGCTGGGGGATGGAGGCACTGGATGCCCCATCCCTGGGGACATGCAAAGACTCCCTTGACCGCAGGATGGGAAGCAAACATCACCCTGTGCCGTTCAAGAGGGTAAAGCCAAAGCAAAGCCATCCTCACCCTGTACAGATTCCTGCTGCTGGCAGTGAGCTCACAACACCGGCAATTCCACCTCTAGAAAACACCACTCTTCTGGCAAAACTCCCACTTGAGGTGCCAGCAGAGCAACCAGGAGCACCACCACAGCAGCAGCAAAGGTCTCCTCCAGCCCCCCATGACTTCCCTGCTCCATCCTAAATCTGTCCATCACAAGCAGGCACTTTTTCCTACTTCCCCAATCCCCCTCCTTGCTGGCACCTCACACAGGCACAGCTGAGGTGCTGCAGGGAAATTTCTATCCCATATGGGATTATTTCGGGATGGAAACTGAGCACTCTGCCTTCCCTTGCAGGCTGTTGGAGGAACAGGCAACATTTTTAAGGCGGCAAGGAACATACTGAATCCAGGAGATATCCATAACTCAGATCCTCATGTGGATTGAATTGCATTAAAGTTCAACTTTTCTCCTTTGAAAAAAAAAAATCTTCCCAAGAGAGTCTTATTATTCATTCTTTTCTACTAAGAATTGCCAATGTTTGTTCTTTGAAGCTTGGCAGGGGAGGCAGGTTTTGGAACAGCAGCAATTCCAAGTAGCAAGAGCGTTTGTATCCCACCCATCCCCAGACCTTCACCTGCCACACATGCACTGAGAGGGCTATTGCTGAGGTAGCATCACCCAATTCCTGTCACCCAAACCAGTCCCTCTCCCTCCCCACCAGTAGCCAGGAGAAATGACACCTCCCTGAAGCACTGAGCCTTGTCATTGAGGTGACAGGCTTCTTCCCCACCCCTCTGCCTCTTCCGAGACATAATTGAGCCCCTTAAGTAAGCAGTAAAACAAATACAGGAGCTGGGTGGGAAAACTCAAGCATAAATCTGGGTGTTTTCTTACTATAGTATTATATTTTTTATGTTTAATAACACAGGCTGAGGCAAAGCAATCAATCTGCAGTGAAAAGATCAGCCTTTCCAGGTGTAGCTATGGCTACACAGCACTTTCTCTGAGGCCTGAAAATTTCAGGGTACCCTCCTTCGGGTACAATTTTCAGCAGGGCTTCATCCCACATTCCTGCTAGGTGGGTGCACTCAGTTCGTCAGGAAAAGGCACTCCCATCCCTATGGAGTTTCCTACAATCCCGGCTCCCTTACAGGATTCAGAGCTTGACCTCCACCTGTGCCTCCAGGGATCATTCCTCACATCCACAAAGGCTCCATATGCTGGATATTTTAATGGATCCAAGTGGCTCCCACAGAGCCTGTCCCAGGTTAAAGAGCAGCTTGGAGGAATCTCGCCTTTGTGCTGCCACCAGTCCAACCCTCCTCTTCCCATGGGAACATTTTGGCCAAGACCTCATCCAATAAACCATCTCAGCAATGACCAGCGGGACACAGCACTGCATTCTGGAGATGCTTCTGTACCTTGTGCTAATGAGACTGTTGTCCAAAAGGTCTGGGAACCGATTTCAGTCATGAAAATTGAGTATTACTTCTTTGTTTGATAGAGTTCCCTGCTCTGCAGGCTGTCATAACTCCATATCCCCACCCCCCTCATGGAATAAGATATTTTGTACACTAACCCTTGGAGACAAAATTGGACCTCCAGGGGAAACTTCGCCCTCAAATTTAAATATTCGTTACATAATAGCAAACCCTGTCTCTCTGGTCCTGAGACCATGGGCAAAAAAAAAAAGTCACCGCATTCCCATTTCCTGCACTTTATCCAGTCACTTGGATTAGGAGCCACCAAGATCAGAGGTGGCCCACTTCTTTGAGGACAGCCCAGGAGGCCCATCTCATTTTCCACCCCAGGGCAGGCTCTGCTGAGCTGAGCTGTGCAGTGACAGGCAGTCATGGACAGTCACTCCTTGGGAGGCCAACACAAAGGGTGTTCACTCCCATGAGATCTAATGAGTTGGGAGTGCAGTCAGCAAACCATTTCTTACCAGGCATTTCTCACAAAAATAGCGCCAAGGGCAGCACAATTTCCCACCCATTAGGAGAAGCAAGTCCTGCCACTTCAGAGTCTCACCAGTGGTGAATGGGAAGAGCCCAGTACACAAGGCACATAAAGTGTCCTCATCCAACAAAACACGAGGTTGACATTTTACAAGTCACATTTGCAGCCTTCCTGGCTGCTCCTCATTACAACACACCTCTGAGACTTGATAATAAATGTGCCACACTGTTCCCTCGTGCAGCTTTGCAGGTACACTGAAAACAGTGATTTTCATGACTGAATGGATGGGAGAGTTGCAGAACAAGATGTCAGCTTGCTAAGTACCTCAACTCAAACACACAATTATTATCTCTACAAAAATCAAAGGTGATCCATCAATTACTGTCTTTTTACCCCTACCTACTTTTTTATTATTTTGTACTTTTAAAACGTTGTATGTATTAACTAAACAGAATTTACAGTGCATACATTGATTTTTCCATTCATCTTGCTTAAGCTGAGCCTGGAAAAAGCCAAACTACCTTTTTTCCTGCCACAAGTCAAGCACATGCAAACGTTTACAGCATAACTGAGCTGTTGCTAGCTTGCTGGTCACCAGTGTCTCCCAAACCTATAACAAATAAGGAATTTGGTATTTGATATCCAACAAGGCCATGCTGGATGGGGCTCTGAGCAACCTGGTCTAGTCAATGGTGGAGTGGTTGGAACAAGATGATCTTCAAGGGCCTTTCCAATCCAAACTACTCCATGACTATGATGTGTAACAGGGTGCCCAGAGAAGCTGTGGCTGCCCCATCCCTGGAAGTGTCCAAGGCCAGGTTGGATGGGGCTTGGAGCAACCTGGGCTGGTGGAAGGTGTCCCTGCACAGGGCAGGGGGCGTGGAATGAAGTGACCTTTAAGGACTCTTCCAGTCCAAACCATTCTATGATATTATGTGAGTGCATCCATAAAAAACACTGGAAATACACATTAAAATCCACAGTTTCAAATGCAGAGTCAGAAGTATTGTCATCTGTGTATGACCTTTCAATGGAAAACAACATTTAGTGTGGGGAGCAAGAGCAAACATTCAAAGCCAGGGATTAGCAAGGAAGGGCTTGGCTTTCTCCTGGGCTGTACAAACAGTTCTTGCAATCCAGAGCCAGGGTCCCACACACAGGCAGAGACAGGTCTGTCCAGCCCCCTGGGACCAGGCCATGGCCATCCCTGACAGGCTCTCAGAAGGTGTGGGACAGGCAGCCACAGCCCTGCCATGGTGTTCTGCCCCTCCCACACCATCACAACAACCCATCTCCTCCCCTCACCAATGGCTTTGAGGTTTCTAGATAAAAAGTTGTTAATGTAGGTTAATGCATAATTAAGAATGTGATTTGCACACCAAGTTGCTTGTGTGTATCGCCTACTCACACACAAATTTTTAAATGGCCAGAGACAAATGAGCCAGAAACAAAGCAAAAATCTGCTGTTCTGGAAGCTTCCCACCAAAGCCAATGTTGCCTGTGTCCCCAGAGCCACCAGGCAGCTTGGGACACTGCTGTGCCCTTGTGACAGGAGATGCCATGACCCAGGGACATAGTGCAGCAGCAGAGGATGGGATCAGACTGAACACACTCAGTGACCTCCAAAACACTGCACGTGCCAGCAAGACTCTGCTGGTTCTGCCTGGGGCAGAGGTTATTTTCTTCATGGTACCTGGTATGGGCCTGGCTTGCATTGGTGGTGGAAATAGTGTTGATAGAGATGTTTTAGTTACTGCTGAGCAGGCTTTTCTGCTCCTCATTCCATCCCACCCCACCAGTGAAGAGGTTCAGGGTGCACAAAAACTTGGGAGGGATCCCTTGGGACCACCAGAGGGACATCCCCGTGTCACATGGCATCATGCTCAGCATACAAAGCTATGAAGAAGGAAAGGGGAGCATTTAGAACAGTGGCATTTGTCTTCCCAAGTCACCATTCCATGTGATGGGTCCCTGCTGTCCTCAGGATGGCTGAACACCTGCCTGCCCATGGAAAGTGGGGAATTAATTCCTTGTTGGCTTTGCTTGCGTGCACAGCTTTTGCTTTCCCTATTAAAGTGTCTTTATCTCAACCCAAGAGTTCTCACTTTGACCCTCCCATTTCTCTCCCCCATCCAAGCAGAGGGAAGTGGGGAAGCAGCTGAGGGGGAGAAGGGCTGCCAGCTGGGGATCAATCACAACAGGGATTTAAGGGTGAGGCTGAAAAAGGATTGCATCAGCCCCCAAATACTTTTCTTCTCTTAAGAAAAAAAAAATGATTTCTCTGCCCTTTGTTTTCCTGGTGTCCAATGCACCCCACCCCCCAGCTGGAGCAGCATTGACCAGGGCATTGACCCCTGATGGTCCCTCACCAAGTCCCACCTGGGTAAGGTCAGCAGGGAGGGGACACCTGAGCTTCCCTCTGCCCCAGCAGTGCCATTCACTGAAGGCTGAGGGCGCCAGGGAGGCTGCCTGCAGGTGCCAACCATCCCTGCTCACGCTGATAAGTCCAACAGCAGTAGGTACAGTGATTATCCTGCCACGCAGAGAGCTGTGAGCACACCTTCATAATGGCACAGGTGGATATTAAATGCTCTTTTCTCGCAGTCCTACTGTTCCACACCATCATTAGGACAAATGGAGACTGGGAGAAAGTCAGGGAAGGTTGTGTCTTTTTTGCTCCCCTGTGTGTTGAAGATTAATTTAGAACACCTTAATTACATTTGGATGTGCCTGGAAGCCAGCAGAGGAGCAAGCGAGTGTCCTGAAGGTAATTGAGCACTGCAACAGGGAAGTTATTTTGGCAGATTTTTCTTTGCAGGGAGGGGTAAAGAGGAGATGGGGAGAAAGGCTAATCAGGGGCATGACTCAGAGCATTCCCCCCAGACATGGCAGCACTCACAGGCTCATCCCCATGGGATTCAGCTCCTTCAACGGGACCCACCTAACCCAAAGCAGTGATCTCCCTGCTGAGAGCCTGACAGGAATACACTGAGAAGGATATTCAGTATAACAAGGACATTCATCCTCAGATCTGTATCCAGACACACATCCCCCATACAACTGCTTTCCTTCCTCCTTCAAAGGAGCCTGACATCAAGAAAACCTGCAGAAAAACCTTCTCAAAACCCAGCAGAAGTTACAGCTGGGACTAGGTCAGGTCTGTGTCCCATTTCAAAGCACTTCACACCATCTTCCCCATCCTTCCCAGCACACACCCAGCCCTCAAACACTTCTCATGAAACAGGAACACTTGACAAGAGAAAGAACTAGATTTTGTATCTGTATCCCCCAGGGGTGTTTTTTCACCCCCATCTCCAGCAGTCCTCTCACAGGCCTGGGGTACCCAAGGATCCCTTTTGCTGCTCTGCAATAGGGGAAGACCATAACAACCTCTTCACACTGTTATGAAGCTCAGCCCTTCTGCAAAGAAGTGTCCAAAATGAGACTCCAGTGCTCTTCTGCCCTAGTCACACACCTTTAGGGCTCCTCTCATTTCACTCTGCTGGGGATTGCAAACTCTGCAGCAAACACCCACATCATCCAAATAATATGTTGGATAAAGGTATTAAGTCTAGTTCCATACCAGGGAGCATTTATTTCCCCTAAATTCAGGTTAAATTATAACTTCTGTAGCTGCTGTAACAAGGAACATAACACTTCTGCAGAGTCAGAAGTCTGCTGTTCTTCCCTAATCATTGAGTAGCTTCTCAGATTAGGTGACCCTCCCAGGCTGGCTCTGCACACAAGAGCCCAACCCAACAGCTCAGGGGGTCAACTTGTCCAGGGGCAGTTTCAGCTCCTCATCTCTGCAGAAGAGACAGGAACACATCTCAAAGGACAAGAGGCTGATTTGTATCTCTCGTGGTAGGTACACAACCCATATGGTGTCATCACAGCCACCAAACAGTTCATTTTATGAATAGTTTAGCAGAATTAAGTTGGACTCACTCAGATCCATCTCACATTGTCTCTCACCTCTGTTCAGGGGTACTGAGTGTCCTGCCCGGTTTGAACACCTCACAGTGAAACTCCGTGAACAAGCCTGAGATACTTCACAGTGCCCTTGGTTGAACTACTCTACCAGAAGTCACTTCCCCAGGATGGAGAGGAGTGAGCTGCATTCTTGCAGGAGCTCAACACTTAAAGTTCCATTTGTTTAACTCTGCAAACTAAGCTATTGCTGCTACAAACTCATTCCTTGTCTGCCTGAAAGGCCCAAGGAGAGATTTCCACAGCTCCATGTGGCAGAGGGGTTTTTCCTCCTCAAAGCCTTCTCCTGGACCCAGCTTTGGAGCACAACCTCCTAGGACACCCAGCACCCACATTCAAAGAGCTTCAGAAGAAGCTAATGGAAACTAGGATGTGAAGACTGAGGAGAGCTCCCAGCTTTGCTATGAACAGGACTGGTCTGGACAACAAAAAAGGTGAAAAAAATGAAGTCTGTGCTTTCACCTCCTCCAAGGAGTCAACAACCCTGGAGATTTAGTGGCGTTAATTTTCAAGCAAATGTCCCAAACCTCCAGCTCTTCCATTAGGCAATTTACTGGGTGTCTGGAGCCCCTAATGAAGCCAACCCTCAGTGCCCTCTTATACTGAAATCTGTTCTGTGACAAGTCACCCAGTGCCGCATTAAGGCACAGCTATCAAATCCCACACTGCATCCCAGCCCCAGCTCCCTTTTTGGGATTGCCATTCTGCTCCCATGCAATAACCAGGTCCCCTTTGGGGACTGCTTAGCACAGTGCAGGTTTGCACCAGCCCTTCTCTCCTCACTCAAGAAACTGCCCTTGGCACCACTGCAGCATCTCCAGAAGCATCGTGGAAACCTGTGGTTGAGATAGTCTACATAAATGTTCCAAAGTAGGGAATATTTTGGAGGACATTTCCTTCTCCATACCCACCACACACTGAGCCTAGTCTTCCAGCAGAAACACTTTGTGCTCAGGATCTTAGTCCTTCCATGAGCTGCTCCACTTCTTCCAAAATTCTCTTAAATTTTGTACAAAATAAAAAGCGCAAGCTTTCCCCCCCCCCCTTTTTTGACCTACATTCATTTATCAAATTGCAGCTAAAAATAGAGCCAACTATGCAGAAATGGCTTAAACTGTTTTTTGCACTTTCTCTCTTTTGCCATCTATTTTAAGGCTTCTCTAGCACTTTTCAAAGATGAACAAACGAGGGGTGTGTGGTGGGCGGAAGAAAACATTGGCCTCACTGATGGGATGCCACAGATGCTCCTCCAGCTCAGAGCTGGAGCCCCAGCAAGAACTGGATCAATGTGACTTCTGCTTCTACCCCAGGGACAGGTTTGCAGAGAACACCTGCAGTTTGCAAGGGCTCAGGTTTGGTTTAGATGGTGGCCCTGCTTCTCTCCAGGTTTGGCTCAGGCAGAAAATCCTTCACCCTGCAAGGGGCAGAATAGCCCGTGGTCACCTTGGTGGCTCACTCATGGCAACCTTGAGCAAGCAGGAGTTCTCTCCTGATGTCACGGAGCTCCCACAGTGAGGGATGGGAGGGAGGAAAGTCTTGAGTCACAGGGCAAAGAAGCCCCAGAACTTGCTAACACCTCCACCCACAGCCCGCACATCTCTTGAGCTATTTGTGATGGGACTGCTTTTCCAGCACAGAAATGAGCTCTTTCCCCACACTGAGTGACCTCACAGAGGAAACCCTTAGGATCATTTGTCTGGATTTTAGATGAGGGAGGAATATTTTATGGTGCCTGCCCATCTCCTGGAGGCCAACACACCACACTTACAACCTGTGGCTTCCTCAACTAAAACCTGTATTATTTCCACACAGAAAATTAGCACTCTAGGAAAAGCAGAAACAGGAGGATTGCCTGGAGAAACAAGCAGTGAGTATTTGGCCAAAGGCTAGAGAGAAACTATTGAAAAAATTGGTTAGAAACAAGTACTCTGCATGGAAATAACTGCAGACAGGTGCACTTCTGAGCACAACAGCTGGTGAGCTGGAGCAGAGGAGCTCTGGTTAGTCCATTACTGGTCTCCCAGCTCCTCTCACTCTTTACTTTTGCAGTCCTTTTTGCAACTGGTGGGAGGGCACAGGAGGAGGATATCACCCACAACAGGGCCTGGAGGAGCAATGAAGGCTGGAATGACCTTACACTTGTAGCACAAAGTGCTGAGTGCTCCTATTCTTACAGCTGTGCAGAGGGGACTTGCAGCCTTTTCCTTTGAGTCACCCACTCACTGTTCTGGTTCATTTCCTTTGAAGGATCTGGGCTGGCCCAGAGGAGCAGAGGGAATCTGCCAGCCTGCAGTTTCTGCAGGGAGAAACTTGCCCTGCCATTAAGCCAACCTCAAGGCTGGTTACAAGCACTGGTCAGCACCTTGATACAGCCATAAAAACCACAGCAGAAAATAATTCAGCATCCCAGTGAAGAACACCTAAAGGCCTAAAACCACATTATGGGGTGTTTTTTGTGCACTCATCCCCATCGGGTTTGATGACACTCACATCTCAGTCCCTCCTTCTCTCTAAGCCCAGACCCTCTCCAGCCACCCAGGCTCTCACAGATGCCCAGCCAGTGCAGGAGCCACAGCAACAACAGATTTGGCAACTGATCATCAGGCCAGCATGGGAGGGGGGAGTTAAAGTGGATTTCAGCATCAGCTTTGAGCCGATAAGAACAGCAGTGGGTATCATTCAGAGCAACATGCATCTGAGGCTGGAGGTGCAACAGTGCCCCTGAGCAGGGCAGAGGGGTTCGCAGAGGCACAGCAGCCCAAATGCCTGCCCAGGGCCCCAGCCCTTGCTTCACACTCAGCCTGCCCAAGAACTGCCCAAGCAGCCTGTCTGAACCCTCCTCCCTCTGGCCATAGCCCATCTCCATGAGAACAGGCAGGACCAGTGCTTCCAGTGCCCACAGCCCGCCCCCCCACCTTGGAGCACACCTGGTCACCCAGAGGGGCCACAGCTTGTGGGAGAGCAGCAGGTTCAGTGAAGTGCTGTCAGGTACCAGGGGAGGGGACTGAGCACCCTGCTAGAGCAGTCTGCCACATATTATTATAATATTTATTTAAAGAAACCAACCCTTTCACATAGCAGCAGGCAGCATCTCATCAAACGTGTTGGGTTACCTGCTGCACCAAACAGCTGCTGAAGTGCTGCTCCTTGTCACCTTATTACAATGCACTGCCAGCTGCTTCCAGTTCTCCTTCCCTCCCCTCAGTTCAGCCTTATTTTCTCACTCTGTGCTTCCTCAGCTCCTGTACCCATCCCTCCATGCCCCATCAGAACATATCACAGGCAGCCTCTCCCGCTTTTCAACTCTGCCAGCAGCTGGAAGCAGAGTGGGATCTTGCTCTGAGCCCTTAAAATCTTTGGCACAGCCAAGCCCTCGGCCTTCAGAGGCTGGGAACAGCAGGAAGAAAACATGAGAAAATGGAGTAAAAGCATTTCTTTACTCCAGGCAACTTCCAGCTCTCACAGAGCAGGGTCTGCACAGCATCAGGGAGCTTTGCTCACCTGAAAATGGTCCTGAGGGCACTGGGAAATGCCAGAGTTGTGGCAGCAACACACAGACCTTGCAACAATCCCTTCCCTCTGCACAATCCCCCCACACCTTACACCTCATCAAGCCTACACTGACATTTCACTGCTCATCTATCCATGAAGCAGGTAAGACAATTTCAGAAAAAAACTGGTATCAATTTAATATCAGCTCTTCCATTCATAACAAATATGAAGCAAAAATAAAATTAAACAAAAGCTGACCTACCTGGGGATAAAATGCCAAGGAGCATAAAGGGACAGCTCTGCAAAGGAAGATGAGCCAGGAGCCAAGGCAGGTAGCAGCCACATCATCCAGGGACAGTCCCAAAGCAAGGGGAGCCAGTTTCAGGGCTGTGTTTGACTCTGTACAGGTCACACGCCAGTGAAGAAGGTCCAGGAGCAGTCCCGATGCCAGAGCCAAAGAGCAAGACAAAGCACAGCACCCCCACAGCCCAACCAAGAGAAGGAAGAGAGGCTGAGAGCCTGAGCTTAAATGCACCCTGGGCTAAGGGCTGGGTGGGTCACCTGGTCCCAGGTGAGGCTCATCAAGGTCTAAGGGCTGGAAGTCAGTGGGTAGGAGGGAACTGGTCCCGGGTGAGGCTGGTTAGGGTGTTTAGAGCCTGGAAAGGTATCCAGACCTCTAGGAGAGCTCTGCTTTGTGGTCCTGGGGTCTTGGCCCTACCCCATTAATACTGATGCTGAGGCTTTATTACTTTCTTCCCAGATCAGCCTGAAGAACCCACTATGCAGTGTGTAACCTCATCTGTCCCAGCTTTGACCCTCTCCATAAAATGCATTTACGGTGACACAACAGACGTTCCCCACAGCTACACAGACAGGATGGGGGTTTACACCTGTGCCTACTCCCAGGAGCCAGGGTGTCACAGCTACCACCACAAGAGGCTCCAGGACACCATTAAGCTCCTGTTAAACATGGAGAGTTCATGTGTTTGAATCCTGGGGTTAATTACACCCTACTTGCACTAATTTCACCACAAAATTCTAGGCTTTGGAGCTGAGTAGTTATCAGTGCGTTGCCTTGGATGAGCTGTCCCCAGAGTCCTGCCTGGACAAGAACACGTTGTTCTCTGCTCCTCAGCCACCCTGGAGCCACGAGCATTTCCCAGCCAGGAGCTATGGAGCAGTGCTGCTTTTAAATGCAAACCCCATGATCAGAGGGGTTGGTCCCCAGGCACCTGTTTAGTCCCTCAGCTGCCCTTGTGCATTTTTGGAGCAGTTGCTCACCATTCTTATGCCAAGCCACACTTGTCCCAAATCCAGATGTCCTCTCCAGCCTACAAAGGAGAGAGGACAGACCCATGGGTGGTGTGAAGGGGATGAGGAGACCAACAGAGCATCCCTGGGGCTGACAGCTGCCTGAGTCAAACTTCGCTCCGTGATATTTCATCTCTCCTTTGCTCTCTGGGCCCCATGAAATGCATCCGTAATAAGCACCTACAAACAGTCCAAACTCTCCCTTCTTCTCTAACAGGAAATAATTAAATAAAGGTTAAAANGAATGGGAATGGCAGGTTTGAGAGTCAGATAAACCACCCCAATTTCTCTGTGTTGGGAAATGGGTCAGAAGGGGGATACAGCTGGGGTGCCCATTCTTGCACCAACCACTCTCAAAATGTTCCCACAACTCTTAATGATGGTATGAGAACAGGAGGATTTGTGTTTAGAGAATTGTTTCTTTTAAAACCATTTGGGTGCTTTTAAGGGCTCTAATTCATTAACCTTTCCTTGGCTGAGACCAGCTAATGGATATTGAGAAATGCAAAAAGCAATTAGACAAATTCATGGGGAACAAAACTCCATCAACATTATTAAACACAGTCCCTCAAGAACAAGCCTGAGCTGCAGGCAGGGAGAGTGGCTATGGGCTGGGGAGGTGCAGCTGCCGTTTTCCCTGAGTTCTAACCCATTCCCTTGGCTGCTTTTGGAGGTGGGGATGCCAGGTAGACAGACCTTTGCTCTGACAGGTAATCACCATCCCCAAATTAATCTCTTATTGACAGCAAGGTCCAGGGCTGGCTGACCTTTCAGAGCCCTTGCTCTATACAGAAAATATTCAGATTTTCATATGCCCACATGACAGCTCCCATGGAGATGGAAACACGCCAGAGAAGGTCACTTTTGGGGTGGCTGGTCCAGCTCCTGCAGCAGCTCAGCAAAGCACAACCTGCACATGGGCATCAGTCAGACAGAGCTATGACAGACATCTCCATGCTGGGCCTGTGTCTTCCTTGACACCAGGGAAATTCATATCCATAAGGACACAGTGGATCAGTGCTTGAAGCTCTAGGATCATGTAGGTAATGGTGACAGCAGTGATCCTGTCTGACCGAGCTCTCTCTAAGGCACGGTAACCTCTCCAAGGAGATCCTCAAAAAAGCAGTTCATTCATGGAAATGGGAACAAATGACCAGTGATGCGTGTGAGCCCCCAGCCCTGACCCAGGGGATGAGACAGCACCAGGTCTGTATGAGTCCTCTGCTTCTGCAGGAAAAAAGAAACCACCTGCAAATGCACAGCCTGCTCTGCCTGGGACCTGGGGCGTGCAAAGAGGGGGGAGTGGAAATCAGGGGGATTTGTAAGGTCCTTTATGAGCCTTTTTTGACTGCGTGTGGTGGTCTCCAGGGAGACCAAGTTATTATTAAACCAGAGCATGGCCTCCATCTTCCAGGATGCCCACACTGATTTCAGGGGGATTTGCAGTGCTGCACAAAGCCAGGCTCTGGATGCCACCATACATCCAGCAGGGAACCAGGTCCCCGAGTCCACGACTCCCCCAGCTCCCAGGCAGGGACAAACAAGGAGAAGAAGTAACAGGAGGCACAAGCTAGAATGAGGAACAGCTATCAGAAATCATTAACAGGTAACTTACGGCTGCAGAGGGTTATGTTTCCCAGATTTAATGTGCCATGTACCCAGACCACGTGCTGTGAGCTCCTCTGGCACTCAGTGCAGTGTCAAGGGCATTAACATTGCAATCACCAATGTGGGAGCCATGGAAGCTCCATCTTTAGCCAGTGATTGATGGAGAGAGCAGCTGAGGTTTCTGGGTTGGCACCTACCAAATTTGACAACTCCCTTGTGTGGTGGGGACAGATTTCTGCCAGCCAGCCCTAGCTGATCCAGCCTCCCTGTGGAGACACTGGCTGGATCCTTCCCGAGACCCCCTTCACTCCATATTTCTATAATCCGTATTTCATTTGTATTTCCCAGTAGCTTCCAGGTGGCAACAGCAAATATTCAGCTGTCTCATCCACAGCTTTACCCAGAAGGTGAACAGAGTATCAGGCACTTATGGATATGTGTAGGAAACTACAACTCTGGCTGCCCCTGGGGGTTAATCTGGGGGGCTGCTAAAAGCTTGCCAAGGGATGTGGATCTCTGCCAAAGAGTTTCTGAGGCAACCACAGTGATTAATCACCCGCTGGGAAAGAATTGGCCAGGTCCTTCAGAAGAGTTACATCCCTGCAATGCTTTAAGGAGACCTATTTAATTGTACCGGGGAGGATGATGGCCACCAAGGCTGGGGCTGTAGGAGGTGTCCTCTAATAGCACTGGAGAAGCACAGGAGATTAATGGGATCATGGAGGAAAGCCTGTAAGGAAGGAGCTGCCCCTGACCCCCCACAGCTGGTGGGCCCTGGTGGGGTGGTGGGACTGGGGGAAGCTGCAGCAGATGCTCCACGGGGTACGTGGCAGATGTGACTGTCCCCAGGAGCCACTGCTGGGTAGAGGTTTTCATCCAGCAGCTCTGTGCCCCAGATGAGTGCTCTGCCCCACCTGCCTGGATCTGCTGGAGCACAGGGAGGGAGATGTCCCCTTTCTCCTCCTAGGCAGGAGTTGGAGGGACCAAAAGGAGAAGGAGGGCTGGTTTCAGTCCAAAAACAAGTTAGAGAGGACTAGAGGGGCATTTTCTGAAAATACTCATATTTTGCAAATGCAGTAGAAATGAAATCAACAAAACTGAAAGCTCCAATTAAAACAAGCTTTGATGTTAAAATGAATTTTTCACAGTTGTAGCAAAAAGGCACTGCAGGAAGGGGCGCATGGCAGTGGCAGCCTCTGCTGCCCCTTCCCCTCATCAGTGTTCCTGCTCTCACCCCTGCCAGGCTCGGGAGGGCAGGGAACACGATCCCATTGCTGCCTGCTGCTGCAGAGGGCTCCGGCTGTGCTCAGAGCTCACTGTCCCATGGTGGCTCAGCACTGCTGCACCTTCCCTGTCGTTTTTCCCCTCTTCCTTCCCCATTCCCCACTTTACCTCTCCCCCCTTTCATATAATTCTTTCCCTATTTCTTGTAAAAAATGCATGAGTCTAATTTCCCCGAGATGGCCTCTTTGCATCATTTCAGCATCTCCTGTTAGGCATTCAGCATCGTGTGTGCCTCAGGTCTGCTGCAGAGCCGACCTCCCTTGGCGTTCCCAGCAGCTGCTCTGTCTAGATACCTGTTTCCAAGGCGAGGCACTTACTGGGTGGGCTGGTCTTCTGTCTGTTGTGTTGTTGGGGTTTTTTATCACAGTTTATGAAACATCTGCTGTTTATAAATTATTTCTTTTGAATATCATCATTTTTTCAGTTGTGTGAGCGAACGAGCCCAACAGTGCTGCCAGCAATTGGAATTGTCTGTTGCTGCAAACTTCGCGTTTGGACATGTGCAGATCCGTGTCCCCAAGCACACGTGTGCCTGCACATGTGTGAGGCCCTGGCACAGGTTGCCCAGAGGAGCTGTGGCTGCTCCATCCCTTGAAGTGTCCAAGGCCAGGTTGGACAGGGCTTGGAGCAACCTGGGCTAGTGGGCAGTACCCCTGCCTATGGAATGAGATGGTCCCTTCCAACCCAACCCATTCCATGTTTCTATGTACACACACAGCCCTTCTCCATGCCGTGAAGAACTTTTCAGAGTCACCTCCAAGCCGCAAGAAGCCCCAGAGACAACCACCACATGAGCACAAACTCCAGCCTCCACCAACCCTGGCCCCCAAGTCTGGCATGGACACACGCAGTGAGACAATGTGCAAACACACACGTGTTTTGGGAATTCATCAAAATGCAGCCAAAACCTTATCAGACAGACTTGTCCCAGAGGAATGACCCCCAAAGCAGATCCCCAAAAGCCTCTGACACAAAGCACAGCCAAACAAACCCAGCCGTGCCCAGCCTGGCACAAGCTCCTCCATGCAGGGCTAGAAATGCTGATGGAATGTGGAGGAGCAATGCCTGGTACTGAAATCCTGCTTATGAAAAGTTAGGAAAGTACAGAAAAATTGAAAGGGAAAGAACCAAACCGAGTTGCTGATACATTTGAACATCAAAGTGCTCTCAGCCAGCTCTACCCCATTATTTATAGTTTACTCATGGGTTTAATTTTTCTGCTTTGTTTTTTGCTCATTTGTTGTTATTTCCATGAGAGAACACGAGAACCCTCTGGGGAATCAGAAGATTTTCTTGTTCTGCTTAGTGAAAATTCTCAAATGATTGTAAAAACAAGGCAAGATCAATAGAGGGTTATTATCTGCAGGGATTCAGCTGTTTTCTGCCTGAGTGATGGCAGAGCTTTGCCAGCCTGTCCCCCCAACACTGGCTCCTGCTCCAGTACCAAAGTGGAGAGGAAAGAGCACATACTCCTTTTCCACAAAGGAAGGCATATTTTAGCTCGCTCTGGATATAACCAAGGGTATTTCAGCCCCCAAACAAAATTTAGACCAGCTCCCTGTACATCTTTGCAGGTGAAAGATGTAAAAGCCAGGTGGAGCTTACGCCAGCTGGTATGGACTAGCTGGGGGTAACTGGTTGGAGATTACACCAGTAAGACCATGGCATGAAAGCCCTGCAGAGGACTCAGCAATTTGCCTCCCTCTTTAAAGGATCATCTAAATCCCTCTGCAAAGGCAGCTGGAATAGGGGAAGAATCCACCCCTGCACTTCCTAACATATCCCTTCGCAGACACAAAAGGCTGTTCTGGAGATTATTTCCTTTTTGCTTTTCTTTGTTTTCTTTTTGTTGTTGTTGTTGTTGTTTTTGTTTAGGGTTTTTTGTGGAGTTTTTTGTTTGTTTTTTGTTTTGTGGGTTGACCCTTTATCCCTTCTGTACAAAGACCAAGATGTTGACACAGAGCCACTTCCTGGAGGCAGGAGCAGATCCTGCACATACAGGGAGATTCTTTTGAAGTGAGGACAAACTCAATGAGTTAAGTACCCTTTGATGGAGAAAATCTCACTTATGCCTCTGAAACTCCTGTCAAGGAGTTCTCACAAAGCGACTTCTCTAGAGTTACATCATTGTAGTGTGACATCATCTCAGAAGGCAGTCAGGCAAGGGAAACACAAGGACAAAAATGGATTAGAGTCTTTTCATGTGGGCAGGGAAGAGGTCACCCACTCTAAGTGCCAAACCTCCTGGTTCCTCCTCTCTGTGACGCTGAGGAGAGGTTTGGCTCAGGAAGGACTTTTCAGAATAGAAACACATGGGAAATAAAAAAACACAAACAAACTAGGAAATAAACCTCTTGAATATCTTCAAATAAAAGAGACTAAAGATGTTTTACAAACAAAACAACCAAGCAAGAATGAGGAGAGGGAGGAAAGGCAACATAACGAATAATTAGACAATTAGGTTAATCCTCAGGAAATTAGCCAATTCCCAGGTAGACAGCAGCCAGGGACTGATTAATTGTTGTGCCCCAGGAGGTACCATGCAGGGGACAAGACCTGCTTCAGATCTTCAGGAAATGAATGGAGAAAAGTATATCCTGGGGGCTTCTCCTCACCTCTCCCTCCTGGCACTGGCTGGCCTCCAAGATCCTGCTGGGGCTCATGATGATGGTGCAGGAGGTCACTTCTCCAGAGCCAAAAGGAGCAGGAACAGAGAATAGTCTAGGATTAGGAACTTGGCTTAAATTAATATTCCATGCGGGGGGGGGGGAAGGGGAGCTGAGCTTTGGCTGAGTGCATTAGAAGCCATAGGGACTGAAGGCACGTGTCCAGCAGAGATGAGGCAGTGCTTCCTGTGAACCAACTGCAGGAGCACCATCCTTCCTACAGGCATTATTTTTATCTCCTCAAAATTAAGATGAAATGTTATAATCATATTTATGTTGCTTCAATGGAGATATATTAGGGATATAATAAAAGTGGAGTCTGACATTCAGATATGAATTCACCACGTCAGATCTGTGTTGTGTTATTCTTTATCAGCTTCTTGTGTGACATGATTAAGTAAAATTATTTTAGTCTTTTACCCTGAACATCCTGTCTGGGATGGATTCTTTGGGCTCTGGTGATTTTTTTCAGCTCATTTCTGAGGGTCAGCATAGGCATACAAGGAATAGGCTGCCCAAGTCACTGGGAGATCTGGCAGCTGGGTCTTTTTCTCCTTTAGCCTGATTATGAACATACTGCTTAGCCCACCCAGTTAGTTATCTTGGATAAAGAGATGGTCCAGCATCTATAGCAATTCCTGCTGGAGCTGACAGGATTCCTCTGCTCCCCAGTGGAGGCACTGAAATGCATGATACGAACAGCAGGGTGAGGTTTTCTGTCCCTTCAGGCAACCAACAGCTGCCAGTTGATGTGGCTCCCCATTAAATCCCTCATTTAACACGCCAGGTCTGGGCACTGGTCTGACTCCTGCTCATACTGGGGCTGTACCAGCCCCTGGTCCTGCTCCAGCGAGACCACCTGACTCTGCACACATAGACAGCAAGTTTTAACCTCTTTGTTACTTACCCCTTGCTGTTTTTCTCAGCAGATGGAGCTGCCTGTAAGCAAATTGAAGTTCCTGACGGTGGTTCTGCTTTGCTGTAGCTCTCAGAGCACCCAGATCAGAGAACGAGCTTTAAACCAAAGCCCTGGAGCCGTGGTGATGCTTTACTGGGACAGTGATGTCCCATGTCACCATGATGCCACGGCAGCAGACACAGCCAAAAGCTTGGCCAAGGCTGGCCCTGCAGCTGCAGCAGACAGACCCCAGAATGGGAAGATGTGTTCATTGCAAACCCATCCCCTACAGGAGCTGCCAACACTTCAGCTCCTCACTGATGCACAGGGGAAAGGGATAACATTTCTTTGGCCCACTGTGAGCCTGAGGATTAATCTTAACTCTGATACAAACAACCAAAACAAATGTAAGTCAGCATTTGGAAGCGAGGAAAGGATAAGGCCAAAGACAGATTTTCTCATTGCACCTGCTTTGGATATGTGGCCACAGGCACAAGCACCCCAGAGCGAGCTCCTGTGGTTGATACAGCAGTTTGAGGGGTAATGAACACAAGTCTGCCCGGACACGGGTTCCTACATATTTGATAGTGATGTCGTAACATTGCTTATTCTCCATTTTTTCCCTCTCTCCCACTTGAACAGTTTTGCCTTGCACAGCTGCAGGAAGAAACTGGAAATTTTTGTCTTGGAAATCTCCAAACATTGTGTTGAGAGGCGTGACACGAGATGTGTTCGAGCCAACACCCAGCAAAGCACCAACCCCTTCATCACGTCAGCGTGGTGGGTCTTACGACATTTACACTCATTTGCACGATGCTGGGCATGGGGTGGTGTTGTTGTCACCCCTCCAAACACAGCAGCAGCCAGCTGGAAGCCCCCAAACCCAGGTACAGGCACTGCGGATGGCCCGGGCGGTGCATCAGGGTCAGCCAAAACCCCTCCCTGTGCCACACTGCAGGCTCACACATCCCTGAAAACCACTCTGGTGACTGCTGGTGGGTGAGGACCTGACGCTGGGAGGGTGTCCACAGGCTCAACCTGCTTTGTGAAGGAGCTGGGATGGAAGGATGCCGGAGTGGGAGAAGGATCTGGGATTTTGATGTGATTGCTGGTGAAACTTTCACTGTAGGCAGCTCTTCCGCTTTGTGTTCAAGTCCAGCAATAGTCTTAGCTGAGCTTTTCTGCCTCAAGTCAAACTACATCCAGGCTCAAGCCATGAACAAGGCATTTCGCAGCCCTTCAGCTGGATCCAGGGCCCCCCAAACTCATCTGTGAATGGTCCCAGCTTGAGGAGATCCAACAGAGCGCTGGGAAGGGAACATCAGCTTGTTCTCCAGATATGCAGAGACACTGACAGGCTCTTCAGCAGCACCACACGTACTACTTGGGGCCATCACAGATATGGGTTAAGAACTTATGCATGTGTTTCACCTTGTTTCTATGGCTGCTGGCAGTAGCAGCCCTCAGCTGAGAGCTAAAACCTCACAGCAGAGAGAATTCAGGTTTTAACTAAATGTAAACTCACTTTTGTTAGAAATCCCTCCAGGACAAAGTTTCTGAATTGTCTTTCCAAAGGGAAAAGAGATCCATGGTATAGGCTATGGGACCGCCTTGGTCTCCCACACTGGTGTGGGAACAGAAAAGCCTCTCACTGGGGACTTGTCTGAGTGTCCCTGGTGGGCAGCAGAGGTGAGATGTCCCTCCCCAAGGTTTGTTTGGGATCCCAGGGTCAAAACCTCCCTGTCTTCCTTCCCAGACAGGGGAAAACCTGACCTGACCTGTGCCTGGACGCAGCAAGGAGGATCAAACAGGAGGTTTGACAGTGTTCTTTGTCTTGGTAAAATGAAAACTAAAACTAAAATAAATAAATAAATGAAAAAACCATCCCACAAAAGAACAAGCCAGACACATACAAGAGAAAATTCAATAATTTTTTTTTTTTTTCTAATGAATGGCGGTGGGGTTGCTCTTTTTTGGCACTTTGGGCATTTACATATAAATTGCTCTGTAATGGCTCTGCCCTCCTTCTCTTAGATGTGTTGTTAATGAGATGAGGAGAGGTCAGGGGGGTGAGTGATTGTGATCCTGCCCTCCTTTCCCTACCGCACTCCCCGCTGGCCACCCGGGCTACCAGGCCCCCCAAAACCCAAGCAGTCACCTCAGAGATGCCAGAGGGGTGTTGTCCCGTAGCGAGGCACATTCTTCATCCAATTCCCAGCAAGGTTTGGTCCATCACGTAGATGGCAGCGCGTTCCGGTGGCACAGCTGGCAAAGGGTGCCAGGGGGAGTGCCAGGGGGATTAATTCAGTTCCTAACGAGCCTCTTCCAGCTCAGCATGCTACTGGCTGTCAGCCTGGTGAACCCCATGGTGAGAGCACAGCAAAGCCCAGTGTCACCCTGAACCAGGACGTGTGTCCCAGGGCATCTTGGAGCATCCTGAGAGAAAAGGGAAAGAGCCACCAGTGGGGCTCCAGTGCAAGAGGGTGCAGAGTGCAGCCAGGGCAGGCTGGTGAGCTGAGGGCAGGCTGCTCACCCGGCAGGAGGGCTGGGGGCACCCCAGATGCCTTCAAGCATAGCTTTGATCCCAGAGCATCCCAAAGGCAGCAGGAGGGGAATGAGAGCTCCCCATAGCAGGGAAGGCAGAAGGAGACCCTCATGCCCAAGTGCCACAGAAGTGACCTAATTTCTGCCATCTCCCTGGGTCTGGGTAAGGCTCCTTTTGATCCAAGGAGACTTGTGCTCAAGTCAGCTTTTGTCCATAAAGAACTGTGGGCACAGGAAGGAGGGGGACACACAACTGGAGGGGTGGGTGGGAATGGGCTGGAGGGAAATGCCATTATGGGCAATGGGCTTTGAAATGACAGAGCCAGAAGGCCCGTGACACTTCCCAAATTGCCTTCAACTACAAGGAAAAAAGAAATAAATGGGAAAAAAATAAATTGTAGAGCAGCTTCCTCCTGGAGCCTAAGGTGCAGCAATAGGGCCCCCACTTCCCCAGCACCTCCTCAGTGCAGATGAGCTGGTGCCCACAGCACGTGGAGAGCACCACATGTACACGTCTTTTAAATCCCTCCAGGGATGGTGACTCCACACTCCCCTGGGCAACCTGTTCTAAGGCTTGACATCCCTATTGGTGAAGAGATTTTTCCTAATATCCAATATAAATCTCCCCTGGCAGGCACAACTTGAGGCCATTTCCTACTGCTTGTTACCTGAGGGAAGAGACCAACTCCCACCTGGCTACACCCTCCTTTCAGGTAGTTGTAGAGGGCAACAAGGTACCCCCTGAGCCTCCTTTTCTCCACACTGAGCCCCCCCAATTCCTTCAGCCTCTCCTCATATGACTTGTTCTCTAGAACCTTCCCCAGCTCCTTTGTTCTTCTTTGGACAAAAATTTATTTATTTTATCTTTTTCTTTTTTTTTAGATCTTTAACCCAACACATCCATGGAATGAATCAACCAGGGGGTTGATTAAAAAGTCTGAAAAATTTAATTGCTGCAGTATTTAAACCAAATGGCAACGAGATATATCTCAGAGATGTGGTGCTTCATGCAGTGCTTTGTGCAGCTCTTTGGTAACCCAACTATGGGTAATTATGAGTTTAGAAAAAAAAAAAAGGCATGTAGCAAAAATAAGTTTTCAGAGATACCTTCTCCTTCTTCCTTGCAAATAAACTGGAGATACAAGAAGCAGAAATTCCTCCAGACTTGCCAGGGGTCCAAAGACACAAGGGAGCATCAAAAGTACAGTGGAGGTCAGGACCCAGGAGCCACCTCGGGGTGCAGAGATATGGCTCTGGGGTTGTCCTTGTCCCCCCAGGACTGCTCAGGCACAGAACTGAACACCCTCAAAAGCAGTTTCTGTCAGGATGATCTGTAAAAAGCAAATCACTATTGTGTGAAGTAAAAAAAAAATTACATAAATTACCACCAATTTAGTATAATTTAGAGGACAACCTTGTCCAAGGAGACAATTAAACATTTTTCAGAACAAAAAGGGAGGTAAACATCCTGAACAATAGATTTCTAAGGCTGGAGACAGTGTGAAATCCCTCTTTTTATTAGTAATATCATAGTGCTGCAATTAAAATAGTCATCTGAAAGAAGGAAAGGGAAGTTTTAACCCAGTCTGTTGGGTAATGCCATTGCAGTGTTGGCAGGACAAGGTTCTGCTGCAAATCCAGACCCTCAAAAATGCACCGAGGGACACAAGTGGTGGTTATTTCTGTGGTGACCACAGCAACACTGCCAAGGCAACTACAGAGAACCCCAGGAGGAGCAGCTTCTGATGGCCATGGACACCTCAGCCCTTCCCCACAGGCATTCAGGGCCAGCTATGGACAATCAGGATGAACAGAGCACAAGCACCCAAGGACAAGGGGTGCTCTGGGTGCCTGAGCATGGGCTACTTATGGGCTGGTGAGAGGAGCTCATGTGCAACTCATTACCCATCTCTGGAGCTCTATCATCTCAGCTGATTAGCAGAAACCTGCTTTAGAGGATCAGGGCTTCCCCCACCTCTCCTTCCCCCATCATCTTCACTGGAACAAACCCTCTTCGCTGTAACTGATGGACACAATTCACTGCAATTAGTATTTCAGCAGCAGGGAGTTACCCCGCAGGGCAGAGCTGGTTGTCTCAGTTTGCCTTGCTCTGCCTGGTTGTGAATTCAGAGCAAGTTCTTCAGGTTCCTTCAGGTTTGCTTCCTGAGCCACCAAATTAGACAGACCCTCTGCTCATCCATCCCAAGCAAGCTCATGACTCAGGGCACCAACATGGTCCCTCAATCCCCCTGGGATGCAGAATCCATCCCAAAAGAAATCCTGAGCCACCACAGCTGCCTGCTCTGGTAACAAGGCTGGAGTCCTTTCCCTCCTAGAGAACCAGTACAGGTCATAAATGCAGACATTAATGCAAAATGACCCCAGAACCCAGGCTGATATTTAGATAAAAAGCAATTTGTTTGTCCTCTAAGTTCCCAATAATCTGCATTTATTTTAATTGTCACTTATGGCAAGAGCATCTACAGGCAGCAGCTGGAAAGGTGTAATTATGTTACTGTCATAGGCATACGCACAGCCTGAGGGGGTTCTGCTCATGGGAAAAGAAACAGTAATAAAAAAAAAAAATCAACAAAACCAAAGCAAAGAGACAGCCATGAAGACCTGGAACAGATTGCCCAGAGAGGCTGTGGAGTCCTCATCCCTTGGAAGTGTTCAGGGCCAAGCTGGATGGGGCTCTGAGCAACCTGGTCCAGTGGAGGGTGTCGCTGCCCATGGCAGGGGGGTGGAACGAGGTTGTCTTTAAGATCCCTTCCAACACGAACCATTCTGTGATTCTTTGACTTCTCATGGTCTGGACCAGACCCAGGCCAGCCTGGAGGGCTTTGCACGTTGCACAGACAGTGCCCCCAGTGCTGGAAAGAGACTGGTACCAGCTGAGACTCCAAGGGCAGGACAGCTGGCAGGGCAGCGCCATCCACAGTGCTCTGCAAGGGAGCTGGAAAAGTGGCAGAGAATCTTGCAAGGATTATGAAATGCAAATGTTCCCTTGGAAATAGTAAATAACATAGAATTGTAGAATGGCCCGGGTTGGAAGGGACCTTAAAGCTCATCTTATTCCAGCCCCCTGCCATGGGCAGGGACACCTTCCACCAGCCCAGGTTGCTCCAAGCCCCCTCCAACCTGGCCTTGGACACTCCCAGGGACGGGGCAGCCACAGCTTCTCTGGGCACCCTGTGCCAGGGCCTGCCCACCCTCCCAGTAAAGAATTTCTTCCTAATATCTAATTTGAATCTACTCTCTGTCAGTTTGAAGCCATCGCTCCTCGTCCTGTCAGTAATGCCTGGTGGATTTCTGGTTTGTACCTCAGTACTGTGGCTCTGTGCTGCTGGCTGGACATCCCCTCACTCCAACACAAACCAGGGTCATCCCCACCACGTGAACATTGTTCTTGGGGCAAAGCAAAACTACCCACAAGGAAGGTGACAGCTCACAGACACTGCTCCTGCCACCACCCCACACTCCTTCCTGCAGAGGTGTGCTGAAGGCTTTTTCCAGCTATTTGACTGGAAAATAAATCTCCAATCATTCCATCTCATATTTCCTGAGGCCTTCTGCACTGGGTGGATACCTGACAGCATGCAAACACATTACAGCCTTTCAGTGGGCTGCTCTTCATCAGTGGAGTTCTCACTCCAAATACAAGGTAAAATGTGTTGACTTTAAACTTCAGGGAAGGAAACTTAAGCCAACACCTTGGATTTGCAGTTGGGTTGGTGTAGGAGGGTCCACAGACCCACCCTGGCAGCTCATGGAGCTGCTGTTCCCTAAACTATGTTTAACTGTGTTCATACCTCCCATATTCTAATAAGAACTTGCTTTTCTTTCCCCTCATCCTCAGAAAATAAATGGCCAGACTTTACCAGCTTAACTCTGTCCTAGAAAAATGTTGCCTATGAATAATAATTTATTTTCAGATTGTTTTGAACAATATCACAACTCGCCTCAACAGCTGTCTCCAATCCTCTCTGTCCTGGGTGTATTATCAAAACAGCTGAAAACCAGCCAGGCCAGGATATTTAAAACTCAAATGGAAAAAAAACCCCAAAAACCAAAAACCAAAAACAGGTTAACCATCAGTAAAATAATGACCACACTGGACCAAAAATAAACCAGCACTCATCCCAGTGAAGAGAAGCAAGTGCCAGCATATAAATGGGGTGGTACCTGCATGAACTGCCTCAGCCCCAGCACAGCAAGGCAGAGGCAGCCCTGGGGCTTGGGGCTGGCCCAGTGCTGCCCCAAATATTGAGGGGTCAGAGGTGATGTCCCCACTCCCAGCCTCACCCCCTCCCCAGCCCAGGCCCCCTTGTGTCACCATCACATTGGAGCCTACTCTTAAAGTGTAATTTGTTATTCTGTTACGGTCATTTTCTATATTAATTTTATGCGGCATCAAAAGCCCTTTCATATGTTAAACTCTAATTCATATGCTAATACCTAATTTATGGCAAGTTAATTATTTTTTGTCCAATTTATTACTCGGTGTTCACTGGGGAAGGGAGAGGCGGCAGCGGGAGGATTTTGGCACGGGCTGTGCAGATGGGCAGGACTGAGCCAGGTAACACCCTCCTGCTCCCCAGGTGTGATCCAGAGCCGGCTCCGATAGAAACCAGCTCCTGTCTGACACAGCCATCCCAGTGCCATCCAGTTATTCCCTTACTGGTGGCACATCTGGCAGAGAGGTTGGAAAAGTCTGCCCCAAAGCTTTGCACGGCACCACCCGACCCACCAAAGCTGTTCCCCTCGGGGCTTGGGTTTGTCCAGCTGCTCCAGAGCATGTGCCAGGAAAACAGGGATGGGGGATGACTGAAAGGATGGGATTTTCAAACGATGAAGTAATGGAATGATCCAGGCAGAAATGAGACAGAAATGGAACAGGCACCCACCTCTGCTCGCAGCAGCCACATTCTGCCATTCCATTCTATAATTTTTTGCCCCATGCTACTTTGTACAATGACCATGGAATAGTGGATGCAGGTTTCCACAAACAGGCTCTCGGCTGCCCAGGACAGCCAGGAGGGAGTGGGAACAGCCAAGGATGCTCCAGTCCCTGAGCTGAGTGCCCAACCTTCACGCAGCACATCATTTTTACCTTCCCTCCAGCCCAGGAAGACTTTTCCATGGCAGGAAGAGCACCCACAGCTCTGCCACGATCAGAGCTACGATCAGCTGGACACGTGGGAGAGCACAGCAGCCCCTTGGGAGGGTGTTCCCATTCCCCAGCCCACCGTCACCAAGACCTTCCCCGGTGGCATCGCCCACCCAGCGCCACAGCCAGGGGCTCACCAGAGCCGAGGGGCAAAGGCAGGGAGGGGGCACAGAGCAGGGGTGGGGAGCATATGTTGAACATAAAAAACCACCATAGCAGTTTAGCCTGCACGGTTTTTTTTTCCAACAGCCTATTTTCTGCTTGAGGAAGCAGGTGCATTTCCCATCCTTGCAGCATCACCAGCCGACAGGCTGTCGGAGGTGTGATGGCTCCAGGACAGTCACACTGCCGCGGATTTCACATTCCTGACACATGGGATAATTACGCCAAATGAGCTCACCTCATCTTCAGCCTTCTGAGCTGCACAGATTAAATTAAGTGAAAGCTGTTGGTGGCACAGACGAGGAGGGCAGGAGGGGAGAGGCACCAGCCCGCCGTGCTGTGGGGATGGGGCAGGGTTGGTGGGTCCCCACCACGGCTGCCTTGGCAGACCATGCGCCTAAAGGAGTGAGGGTCAACCTTCTGCTTCCCCCAGCTCAAGCAGCCACCTCTTCTCTCCCAACACTGCCTGTGGGAGAGACAAAAGCTGCTCTCCCCCTCCCCCGGAGCCAGGCATTGCTTCTCCCCATCTCCCCAACTCTCTTTTCAATTAACCCTTTTTCTCAAATCCTGCACTCAACACCCCAGCCCACCCAGGGGATTTTGTACATGTATATTTTTGATTCCCATCTTACATTTTTGGCATAAAAAACCCCTACGATTTATCCCAATGATATGAAGGAGCTCCAGTAGGAAAAATGAAGCTGTAACTCCCTTAAGCTAAACTCCAAATTCATTTCATAATCCTTAGATAAAAGCTTAGAAGCCAGAATATTCATTACAAACCCGGGTTCCATGAGGAGATGGGGTAGTAATGGAATGGAGCAGACTTGACACAGAGGATGTTGCTACAGAAATTAGCCTGTCATAAGATTACAGGGACTAAGTGTTATTGGGTGATAAGGTGTGATGTGTTAATATTAAATTATCTGGCCAATTAAAAAAAAAAGATGAAAAAAAAAGAAGAAGAAAAAAAAAAGACACTGATTAAACTCACATTTATTAAAAGCCCTGAATGTGATATTAAAAGATCTCAGATAAACCAGTTTATTTCTGTGCTGGAGACCAAATTGAAAGAATTCTCCAGGAGGTATTCCTTTGAATGGAGCATTACAACAATAAAACAACAGCCAAAAAA